>VXBL01008796.1:657967-689057 GCA_013400195.1 Aramus guarauna
TTTTTTTAGAATAAATATTAAAAATCAACCTTGTTTATTGAAAGAATAGATTTAACGTAGCATTCACTTTTCATTACATCTAGTAGAGACAAATTTTGTATCAGAAACTGACATACGTAATACAGTACCTAACTTAGGATCTGTGTGATCCTGTGGGTAGTATATGGTTAGCTGATGCTAAAAATTGAAACAGGGCAGTAAAATTGAGACTAGCCTTTAAAAATATGTAAGCTGCAGGTCATGAAAATTTGTGGAATGTATGTTTTCTAAGTGGAGTAATCTGAGAAGTTGTGTATGTTTTTAAGGGGGATTGGAAGTAAAAGATAGTATTTTGGAGAGAGTTGTCCTTTGCATTGTAAGCCTAGGAGACTTCAGAAGGAGATTTCAGATAGAAAAAAGGAAGAACAAGGACAGATTTTGCCTTGTGGTATCCTTAACACTGATTAAGCAGAAGCTAAAATTACTGTGTTGTTACTCTTCCCAACTGGACTCCTATCAAACACACAGCCTGTGTAGCTCATGTCTACATGGGCTGGCTGGAAGGCAATGGATGCATTTTTCTTTACGTAGACCTGTAGCTAAAGTAAAATAATTTGCTGTACATTTCTTTTCTTCTCGCTGCTGTTGACAGTTATAATATAGCTGGTCTTCGCCATAGTGGGACATAGTTTCTTTCCATAGTTGCTTTTCCCCTAGAAAAATTTAAATATGTTTAGTCAGAGGATTTGTTTCAAGGCTTATTGATGACTACAAACCAACATTTTAAAAGTGTTATTTTATTTCTAGTCCTACAGCTGTTCATGTAATTGTTCAGTTTACAAAGAAACTTCTTCATGACGACATTTCTCTTTTATCTGGATCTGAGATTTTGCCAGTTGTTAAAGGAGCTTTCATTTTTGTATGTCGTCAGATGTACAGAACTTGTGAAGGCCTGCAGATGCTAATTCCTTATGGCTTGCATGAATGTATTGGAGAGGCTTGGAAAAAGGTAAATCTTGTTTCGTGTTGGAAAGGTGGTAAAAAATCTTACTGTAGCAGGTTCAGCTTATGTAATAGTTGCTCTTTGCTTTAGGTTGCTTATATTTAAGTAGTTGGAATTGTTCTGAAAATGAAGTTCTACTTTTCAAATTTGCCTTTTGTATGTGAACCTAGCAGAAGTTTAGTTTGACACTTCTGTGCTGTAAGATTAAACCAGGAACTCTCAGGATGCATCAATATACCTAATATTAATAGGTAACTCCTTTCTTAACATTGTCCTTGATGCTAGCGGTCACCTGATGTCATGATAGCTAGTGTTCACCACAGATGTGGTCTTCACTCTTGATTTGGGATAATTTGAAAGGAAAAACTCCTGAGGTGTGGTCTTAGGAAGTTTTTAGGTTAAACTAATTAACTTTGGTGGGAGATATGGAAGGGGGAAAAAAAGGAGATTCCAAATATTTGACTTAAATAGTTTGTTGCCATTGAAATATTCTCAAGAGATCATAATGAGAAGTGCCAGGCAGGAGTTCTTGTCTTACCTGTGTACTTGGATATCTTACGGAGTGTAGAGTTTGTACTTCACCTTCAGTTTGTTAGTCTAATGCTTTTTCTGTGTAAAAGAGTTTTGATGCAACAGTTCTGTGTATTCTGCTTTCTGTTATAAACTTACTGAAGAAGGTATATGGATCTCTACTTTATTCACTAAATTTTTCTATTTTCATTGCTCTGGTAGCTATATAGAGTGTGGAAATTCTTATCCATTACTGTAAAAATTCAGTTAAGATGGAAAAATAATGGCAGATTTGTAAGAGCCGTTTTTAAAAAGTTTAAGAAGTAAAATTCAAACGTTTGAATCATTAACATCGGCTGCATTTAGGTAAGGGTAGCATACAGAGATTCAACTTTGGCTTCCAGCTAAACTGAAAGCATATTTAAACTATAGGTATTAGAACTCTTAGTAGAAACCCAAAATTTAGCTGTGTTGTTTCACTTTATACTGGAAAATGGAACTATGTCTTTTTACCTCCAGTGATTGCAAAATATTTTCTTAGAGAAGGATCAGACCAAGCTGGAACAAAAAATTGGCTAGAAACCTGAAGATTCTTTTTGGGGGCAAGGAAGCAGGAAAGAGATTGAATGCAAGGGAAAGAGAATGGAGCTATTATTCCTGTCAAATGTTGTATGCTTTTATTATGATTAGAAATATAAAAAATGCAGTCATAATGTAAACTGAGGCAGAAAATATCAGAAAGATAGAACACGAATAGAAGAGAGACTTAAATAACCAGCTTGGGGGTATTTCTCACTGGCTTTATATGAATATTATCATGAAAGCATACATTTTGATTGAAAAATAAAATATCTTATTACTTACAACCATAATTATATCACAGTAAATTCTGTTTCTCATCAAAGAATGTTAGTTTTGAAACTTACGTTCTTCCTTGCATTGCAAACTTCAGGATTTTATTGAATTAAGGAGTTTAGTTCACTTGAATCATGCTGTAATTTACATAATTCAACAATCTGTCTTTTTGTGCTTTGCTGTTGTGTAACTAGTCCGTCTTGAACTAACTTGTTACTCTATTTAATGTTTATCACAGGCAGACTGTTATATGCTTTTGATGGGCATTTCCAGTTATTTGCTCTAAAGCACCACAGCATTTGCACATGCACAAAAGACTTCTTTGCACATTAAAATCTTTTATTATGATATACAATATCGTGTAGACAAATTGTTTTGACACATTCAAGATGAGTAGGCTGAATGTGTTGAATTAAAAAAAATAATGAAACATTTAAATGAAAAAATGCTATTTCCTCATTTTGGAGGTCAAATTGAGACTGCAGTGGAATCATAGAATCACAGAATGGTTTGGGTTGGAAGGGACCTTAAAGACCATCTTGTTCCAACCCTCCTGCCATGACTAAGGACACAATCTGCTAGACCAGGTTGCCCAAAGCCCCATCCAGCCTGGCCTCATACTCAGGACTTCAGGAATCATCAAGTTAGTACAGAAGAGTCACATCTGCAACTCTATCTTAATTACTTTTTAAATTATTTTCTGTCATTGTTCAATTTTAAAACTGCAGTTTATAAAATATTCTACCATTTATAGTGTAGCAAAAATGGTGGACTTAGGATGCACTCAAGCAGTAGTGACAATTTTTTAATGGCTAGACTGGTGGTGTGGTTTAACCTGGCAGGCAGCTAAAAGAACCACACAGCCATCTGCTCATATCCTGTCCCCCAGTGAGATGGGGGAGAGAATTGGGGAAAAAAAGTGTAAAACTTGTGGGTTGAGATAAAGAGATTGAGTTTAATAGGACAGAAAGGGAAGGAAATAATAGTAATGATGATGGTAACAGAATATGCAAAACAAGTGATGACTAGCACAATTGCTCACCACCCACAGACCACCAATGCCCAGCAGTTCCCGAGTTGTAGTCTAAACCCCCAGCCAGTTTCCCCCCAGTTATATGCTGAGCATGATGTCATATCATGGAATGGGTATAGAATATCCCTTTGGCCAGTTTAAGTCAGCTGTCGGGGCCCTGTCCCTTCCCAGCTTCTTGTGCACGCCCAGCCTTCTTGCTGGCAGGACATAAGAAGCTGAAAAGTCCTTGACTTAATGTAAACATTACCTAGCAACAACCAAAATATTAGTGTGTTATCAACATTATTCTCATCCTAAATCCAAACACAGCACTATGCCCACTGCTGAGAGGAAAAATAACTCTATCCCAGCCAAAACCAGGACAACTGGTAACTTATTTCCTCTTATTTTATGTGTCTCCTGGAGTTTTAAGACTGATGGAAAAACAATTTTTTTCTTGGCAGATTCTGCCAGAATTCTGGGACAGAATTTGTACCAATTGTAATGAAAGGGGAACTTAACAGATTCAGGACAAGTGACTAGTTTAATAGAGGAATCTTCTGTGCATTTATTAGATCACATTTATAAGAGAGTAAATTAATAACTGCTTACTTTCATTTGAGTGGTGCAGTATGCTTTTTATCCCTAGAACCATAAACCAGCTTTAATCATTCCTCTTAAATAAACAGTGTTTTTCACACCAATTATTTTCAAATACAATTTAAATTAGAAACTCCATCAAATATAAAGACATACACATTTTTATGTCTGTAGCTCTAATGATATACGTACCGACATAGATATATAAAATTTATAAATAAATAAAATAAGAATTAGCAGAATTACTGAATAAATTTGGTAATGTGTTCTTGGTTCCAGAGGCTGTTATTTTCATTTTCCTGTGACAGAAGTAATGAGCTGCTTTCTGATTTTTTTTTTTTTTTAATGCTGATTTTTTGCTTTGGGCGTCTCCACTTAAAAAGTAAAAAGAAAGAGGTTTTTATTTTAAGAATTTCAATAAAAATTTTTTAAATGTACTACCTTTAAAATGGCTTATACCCAAGGAAAACATTAAAAATAAGCTTTTCTGGAATAAAAAAAATATAGTGGAATAGTGTATTCTGTGCCAAAGACTAGATTACAGCATCATGACTTTTTTTTTTTTTTTTTAATATAAAACAAGAGAACGAGGAAGATCTGGAATTTAAAAATGGTCTAAATAAACAGTGAGGAGATATTTGTATTATTTTTTTCTTTCACAGACGAGTTTGCTTTCCGAAAGAGTACCCACTCCTGTAACTGATGCAGACTTGACCTCATCAATAAGTCTAGAGTCAAAAACCACGTAAGTTGATGCTTAATTTATGCACGTATACAAGTATGAACACACACTGCTACTTTATCCACAACTGAGGCATCTTACTACCCCGTGGCTTTTTTGCCAAAAGCATAGGAGTAGATAGAGGGAGTGAAATCAGGCTAGCATCTCTCTCAGTAGAGTTACAAAATTGTTCTTGAGCTTTCAGGACTTTCTTGGCTTAGAGTTGTGTCTGATCTATGTAAAATTGACTTAGAGTTGATTCTTTCTGACTACAGAAATTGGTTTGAGGAAAATGTGAATTAGAAAGCATAAAACAAAATAGCTGTCAGAGTTTATCTTATGGTTGTGATGTGGTGTTAATTTAAAATGTTGTTCTGCTGTATGGTATCTACACCTTCAAAATATTATGTAGCAATGTTGGCAGCATTGTGGCTGATAACCTGATGCATAATAAGTGAAAGGCATCCTTCCTTTTATGCTAAAACTTAATGTCCTTTTATAGGTATTTGTGTGCATTATGATGAGACACAAATACTTGTGAGCCTGAAAATTCAGAGTTATGCTGGTGTTAGTGCAGAACCTAGCTAATTCAGTAGATTCGTGTTTATACTTTACCATAGATTTCATATATAATTTGCAAAGATACCTCAACAGTTATTACTCTGGTCTGTAGTTAGTGGAGGCGTGTGAACTAGTTATAGCAATTTAAATCTAGTGGTAAAAAGCAATCTAGGGATGCAGAGCTCCAACTGAGGAGGCTGTTGCTAATCACTGCCATTGACATAAGCTACAATTTCCTCCTAGGATCTAGATCTTTCATTTAACTGTGGAACAAAACATGTTGATACATTTGTGGGTGAATTTTTTGCTTCTGAACATGATATGGCAGGGATTCTGCAGGAGAAGTGGTTAAAGTTTAGGGTACTGATATGAGCTGATATGAGAAAAGGTGCGTGCTACTTGTTGGTGATAGGAGTTAAAAATGGGAAATGAGAACTAGAGATGTAAGCAAATGCTTTTAGAGAGGAAGGATCACAAGAATCTAGTAATACCTGCAGTGATGATACCTAGTCAAATGAGGGCTGGAGCAACTCTCCGATGAGGACAGGCTGAGAGAGTTGGGATTGTTCAGCCTGGAGAAAAGGAGGCTCTGGGGAGATCTAATTGTGGCTTACCGGTACCTGAAGGGGCCTACAGAAAGGATGGGGAGGGACTTTTTATCAGGGAGTGTAGTGACAGGACAAGGGGTAATGGGTTTAAGCTGAAGGAGGGTAGATTTAGATTAGATGTTAGAAAAAATTTCTTTACTGTGAGGGTGGTGAGGCACTGGAACAGGTTGCCCAGAGAGGTTGTGGAGGCCCCCTCCCTGGAAGTGTTTAAGGCCAGGTTCGATGATGCTTTGAGCAAGCTGGTCTAGTGGAGGGTGTCCTTGCCCATGGCAGGGGTGTTGGAACTAGGTGGGCTTTGAGGTCCCTTCCAACCCAAGCCATTCTATGATTTTGTAATTGCTTCACGTTTCTTTTTAGGGCACAGAATATTTTGTAGGCAAAGGGTATTGTCATACTTTATTCTTACAATTACTGTTCTTCCTGCCATGTCTGTAGAAAATATTTTCCATTTACTATTGTTAGTGCATGAAGCTGTTGTGTATATACAGCGCTTTATTTTTGTAATTCTGTACTAATTTCTAGGAGGAGCCTTTATCTCCTCAAACATGAGTTTTTTATTAGTTCCTCATAGTGTTTTTACATTGGTGAGAAGTTCTGTGCCTGCTTTGCCAATTTCTAACTGCCACATTAGTACCTTAAAAGACTTGTCTAGAGTCAGATAGTAAGTCATAAGTACATTTAAGGATGGCATGGGTCTTCTGGGTTCCCCATTACATCATCTTTCAGTTCTGTGTTTCTACCTTAGTTCCTAACCTTAGTTTTGCCAGGATGAGTGTGAACGTTTGTACAAAATACAGTGTAATACATGTTATAACTTTCCCAAATGCTTTTTTTAAACTAACATAGGGTAAACATATAAACATAGAGTCCGGTGAATGAAGTGGGTTTGCTTTTCAAATTTAGAAATCGTAGTTTTTCTTTTTTCCATGCTTTTTTACATATATATTTTAAATTATTATTTTGCTACTCTTGCAGTTTGTTATGGGAAGAGACTTTGTTAGATGCCTTGCTAAATTTTTCTGCCACACCCAAAGGACTACTTCTGCTTCATAGCACAGGTGCCATGAATGACTGTGTGAACTTTATGTTCAGCAGTTTATCAAAAAAACTCCAGGTAAGCATTACAGAGTCTGTACAGTTTTTCTTTCTTTTAATGATTATAATAAAATAAAGGAGAAAGAAAATAATAGTAAAACAAATCCAGAAACCATTTTTTCATTTATTTTTTTTCAAAAATTAATTTAAAATGTAGCTTATCATCTTTGGTATTGGTGCCATGCTGATTTAAGTTCGTTGGATGTTACTCATCTTCAGAACATCTGGTATATATTTAGTTCTTCTGACTTTTTACTGTAAAGTTTGAAATTCCAAGAAAAATAGTTTGGTTTTTTTTTCTTCTAAGTGCAAATTCTTCTAGACCAGGTTAGTAAGTAGTGTTGAAATCTAGATACGCTAGATGATATTTGAAAAGTAACCAAAAATAGGATCATAAGCATTTTAGGAGGAAAAGCATAATCTTATAGCTATCTTACTGAATGTGTGAAAAAAAATTATAATACTAATTTTTTTATTTGCTGATGTAGAATGTCTTAACCATAGTATTTTGCATTTAAATTTTGATAAGATACTTAATAAAGATATTTGGTTTGAAATCTGACCCTGATATATCTATGAACTGTTCAAGTCTAACCATGCAGTGGATTAAATTCTGCAAACAAGTGCAGGAAAGATCAATATTTAAGAGATCATTTGAGAGTTTCATGCCTCCAAATAACTAACACTGTGCTTTTATATTTGTTACTAACAGACTAATGAGTATGAAGAGTTTGATAATAGAGTGATTGTTACACAAATGGCAACAACACCAACAGGTGCAGTAGCTCTACAGCATTCAGGTAAGTTGAAGAATGATGCTGTTATGAACAGTTATGTGCTGTAGCCTTGCATATTAGAAAAGGACGGTGAGAAAGATGTTAAAAAAGATCAGCTGAGTGGAATGATTGTGCAGTATTACCAAAGACTGCTTAAATGTCTATTGATATTTTTTCTTGATGGAAATTTATTCTTTCCAACTCTAAGTCATTCAGTTTTCTTGATGCAGGATTTTTTTTCCCTTACATTATGCAAAAATCTGCTTCATTGGTTTGGTTTTCCAGAAAGTTCCTGCGTGTGCATGAAGACACTTATATCTGTTAAAAAATAAGTTGCTCACAATTTGCAAGTTCTTAGTGATCTGCAGATCAGAATTAGTAACTGTTGATTTCTGTAATTTGTATGTACTTTTCCATGGCTGCTGACTGCTCAGAGTGAGAAACTACAAAGGCTTAAGTGTCATTGGCGCTCTTATACAATAGTGAGATGGAATTGAGATTGTCTGAATTGATGATTCTTCTCATATGTCAACCCATACCACAAAGTCCCTTCAGATTCATTCTCAGATAACTGTTGCCATACCACCCAGCGGTTAAAACTAGAATCTTACCAATAAAGTAAAACTACCAGCTGAAGTTGCTAAGGAAGGCCATGAAGTACAAAAGTTATAAATATTCTCTCTGAATATCTAGAGGTGGCTGGTGTGGAATAAAAATGACTTGACTGAAAGATTGTCATAAAGGCAGGCAAATTCTGCCAGTCAAGGAAACGGATTGTTAGTTGCTTATTATTTATGCCTCTGGGATCTTTCAGAAAGCAGGGAGCAGATCTACATGGGGAGTAACCCATATGTCCTGTTTAAGGTTCACAGTCATAAGTTTGCTTCTTATGGCCCTTGGCATCAAAGTCATATGGTAGGCCAAAAATAATCAGCATTGATTTTATTTTTTTCCAGCCCTGAGAGGCAGTTGCATAGTGTACGTGAAGTTTGTATTAAGCTTGTAACTTACATTTGGAGGTTTCAGAGTTAGATGGCTATCTTTTCCATTTTAATATTTAACATTTCAAATTCAACTAGTAGTGCTTCTCTTAAGATTTTTTTTCAGTTCTTAACTTTTCATTGTGGTATGTTTTAACTTATTAATGAGTTATAGTAAATCTGTATTTTTAAAACCACAGAGCCAATACTAGCTAATCCTTGATCTGTAGCAAATAACTTCTTAAAGAAGGTCAGCAGCTCATTTACATGAAAGAGATAGATGTTATCCTTCTTTAGTATAATAGTCTTTGAAAACTGTAGCTGTAGATTTTAGATTGAATATAAGCAGACGGCTGTAGAAAGGTAGTTTGACTAAAGGAGAACAACAGGGAGAGTAACCCTCAGGCAGTCTGTCTTGTGAAATTTTAGTACACAATGTAGAGAATTTAGAGAATCTGAATTGGAATTGTGGTGAAAATACTTGAAAATATGAAAATTTTTTTTCTGGTGTTCTTGTTTTTCTCATGATTAGAACAAAAATTTGTTTTAGGCTTTGTAAAGGCACTTGTAACTGAATTATGGGCTCTTTTGGAGTGTGGAAAAGATGATTTAAGGATAACCCAACCCAAATCTATTCCAGTTGACCCTATTGACCAAAGCTGTCAGAAGGTGAGAAATTATTTAATATTATGTATTGGCATGGAAAAAACAGTGCTGTATTTCAGATAGGATGACACATACCTTTCTGTAAATTTTCATTGTGTCTATACCTACTTCTTGGCACATGGGGAAAAATGAATATAATATATTAGTGAAATGATGACTGATTGAAAGGATTCTTGTGTTGCATGACTGGTCACAAAGCCAAGAATCCATTAAAGTCAATATAAAATAATAAATGACAACAGTGACAAAAGTGAAAGTCTTAAAATACTGGCCATCAGTTCATGTCTCTGATTACTGTAGTAAGATCAGTGAGAGTAATGTTTTAAAGTATACTGTATCTCTAGATTTTAGAATTACATGATAATGCAAATATTATGATTTTCAAAACTGCTTGTACAATTTAATAGATGATTCATATTTCTCAGATACTATTGCCCTTTTATATAGACACCTGCCAGAATTTGTAGTCTTATTTTGGGCAGCTCTATTTATGTCAGCCTACAAAGAAGGATAAGAACAAACTTAAAGTAAACGGCAAATGATTGTTAACGTTTCCTTGATTATACTTAACTGATTGCCATACCCTTTTGACCTCCCTTTTTTTCTTTCTCTAGTCTTTTCTGTCTCTCATAAGCTTGCTCACTTACCCTGCAGTTTTTGAGTTCCTGAGTAAACAAGATATACCAAATAAACCAATGTATTCATTCCGTGAAGTACCTACAGATATTATTGTAAGTATAGTTTTTTATTTGGAAAGAAAAATTAATGCTTCTGTAAAGACATTTTTCCTGAGAAAAATGTTACTCTTATCATAGAGTAAGTTTTCTCTTCTTACTGAAAGATTTCATAATTTTCTGCATTTTGTATTATATACAGCATGAGGGCAGTATATGCACATATCACTTCATGTTAACCTAAATTTTCATTTTGAAATCCTAAAGATAATATAAAATTTGGTGCCTAATATAAAGATCATCGTTCCTGGCTTGTGTTAGAATTATGGTTTTCCATGGGAAGAAAAAAAAGACATACATAAACAACTCTGCGCATGCAGTTACATGCTGGAAAATATCTATGCTTGTATTTTTATAAAACAGTTCTTTATCACACTATCTGTGAATTTAAACAAAAATTTAAAGAAAACCAAACAACAAACTAAAAATCAAAACCCCTTAGGCTTTCTTAATAGCACAGATTATTCGCACACAGAAAAAAATCACTAATTGGAAAGTTACTGATTAAGGCATATTTCAGTCCTAAGAAAAGCAGTATTACCATTTCTGTATTTAGTATTATTTCATATTAGTTCATCCAACTGCAATCTGTCAGGTTTTTCTCATCTACAAAGCACAGGCAAATTTAATCTGTGACCTTGAGGGGCACTTAAAATGAGATTTTTTTTTTTTTTTTTTCTAATGAGCTAGCACTTTGAATTGCTGTTGTGTTAAAGTGTTTGTTTAGCACAAGCTCTGGATTGGTGGTAGTTTATGATATACTCTGTCTAAACAACTTAATAGTGTATGTTATGTTTTGAAGGGATTTTTGTAGTTCTTAATTTGTAATACTGTTTTGACGATTTCAGGAGGAAATGGGATGATAAATTTCATTTTTTGTTCCACTCAGTGTTGGTGTGTCCACTGATGGATAGTTCTGTTCACTCATCAAGTTTTCTGAGGTGCTGGGAGCAGGGGAGATAGATGTATGTTGAAGGTGATACATATTTGAGAACTTTCAGTTTGGGGTAGATCTTAAGTAATGATTTGTGTGACTTTTGAAAGCTTGTGTTGTTTTAGCTTTTGAGGCACTTCAGGATTTTGATGGAGTTCTCTAGGTTCCAGAAATAGCAATACTGATAATATTGTTCAAAGTTCCCTGAAGAGTTACAGATGTTTTGGGTGGGATTTGTCTCACTTAACTACTGTGCAACAGTGCATTTTGTAAACCTAAACTAGACATCCAAGATTATGTAGTTAACAGAAGGGAAATAGTCAGTTTATCTAACGTTGATGTAACATATAATGGTTAAGTCTAAGTACTGAGAAAAATTCTGGGGTTAAGCAGATGTATAGATTTGTTATAACCATGTTTTTGGGCAGTGATTGCAGAAAGGTAAAGGTAAAAGATTTAACCAGATGTAACAATGGTTGGTTAGAAAGCGAAGTAAAAGCAGTTTCAATGCCACTAGAAGATTTGGTTAGAAGACCTAATTGCTTTGTGTGCTTTGTTTTTCTATATTTCTGAATCATGTCATGTTGCCACAGAATCTGTAATTTTTTGCAATTTGTAATATTTATGCTGAACTATATTTGATAATGCACAGAACTTAATTATATTTCTGTGCCCTTTATTTCTTAAATACATGCAATTTAAACATTTTTCTTCCTTTGCATTTTTGGATAACTGGTTGCATCATTGACTGAACAGATTATCAATTGGGCTTTTGCTGCTTTTAACTGTCAACTAATCTAGTTCTTATTTTGTGCCCTTAGAAAATTTTTCTTAGTACATGCCAGATTTTTTTTTTACTCTGGTTGCCATATAAAATATTTTAGAAAACTGAGCAGATGAATCAGGGTCCTTCTGCCTGCTTCCACTCTTCCTTTGAGAAGCTTTACAGTACACATATGCAAGGGAATTTAGCTTGGGAGGTACCCTGCAGATCTGTAGCTTTGAAAGACATGTTAAAGCAGGTGAAATTCCTTATTGTTTTGTTTTTGTTTTTTTTTTTTTTCCCTTCTTCAGTGATTATAGATCATCTTACATTTAGGTATTCTTAGGTATCTTAGGTATTCCAAGTAGATGACATCCTACCTGTAATAATTAAGCTACGCTCTGTAGTTGAGCAGTGCAGATCTGTCTGCATATTTTTCTGATTGGATCTTGTGTTGGACCTTATTCATGGTCTTCCTTCCTAGTGTCCCAAATCAGAGGTTGGTCTGCTTTCTCAACAGTCCTCACTCTGTGCCTGCTCTTTCTACTCTTTTGCAGGCTCCAAGCTTTGTTGTTTAGATGAGAGGAGGAGGTTGTTGCCAGAGAGGCGTCCCTTGGTGTTTACTTCTTTATATGCACAAATATCTAAAAAGCCTTAAACCCTAAACACATCAATTGCTTGCATTAGCGATTTTATGAACAGCCTTGAGGTCTGAGTTGAATTGTTTTATTGTGAATTTTGTTGTGAACATACTATGTAGAAAAAGTGCATTCTTTGCAGCCCTTTCCCCTGTCACTCAAAAATAATAGGGAAAATATGGTTTCACTGTATTTTAAATAAGAATGTGTTTTTTGAAGACAGTTTACTTTGTGTTCTAGATTTTTTTTTTCCTGCTACTGAGAGTTTTGCTTGTGGTGTTTACTTTTCTTTCTGTTGAAAACTAGAGCTTTGGTTGATTTCATTAAAGTATGGATCCTAACTTTTCTCTCATTTCATATCAAATGACTCATTGATCTAACCAGTGGAATAATAGCTCCCTCTGCTGTCTCTGAGACTATACTTCTGAATGTGGGGAAAATAAAAGTTTGGATTTAATCCAGATTAAATAAAGCCTATAAGGATTTAGTAGTTTGCTGTGCTATGGTCAGCAGAAATTTGTCTCTGAGATGATAACATCAGTGATTGTTTTTATGCATTTCTTAGTCTTTTAATGAAATTATTTCTTCAGAAGCATTTTGGATATGCAGTGAAGTAGAGGGGAAGATAATTAGGTTGGATTTCTGGAAGAAGTGGGAAGCAGCCACAGGTCATTGTCTATTACATGAGAAGCTTTAGGGTGAAAGATGTAAGCCTTGACATCGAAGCCAAGCCTTGCTCACTGAGAATAAATGGCTGTGTTTTGAAGCATGTAGTACTAACCAGCGTTAGAAAGAGTATTATACTAAAGGATTTGCTGTTCTTGTCATTAAAATAGATGTATACACATTTCAAACATACAAAAAACAGTTTAACATTTCTTTTGGGGTTTAATAATAAATAAGAACTAGGATACTTGACATGCTAGGATCTTTTTGTATGTTTAGTGATTATTTTTTTTTTTTCCCCCTAACCTTCTGTATGGTATCTTGTTGCCATTGACTTCTGTGGTGGAAAGCACCTCTTCTTAGAGAAACAATTTCAGTGTGTGTTTTAACAATAGGCTTCATTTTATAGTAAGCATCCCTATGTAATATTACATGCCTGAAATATAAAATCATATATGAGTTTTTTACATTTGTCTTCCTTTTGCAGGATATCATTGACAGGCTTATAATTTTGAATTCAGAAGCTAAAATTCATTCCTTATTCAGTTATGAACAGTCACATATTTTTGGTCTGAGGTAAGATGCTGATTTTTTATTCTCTGGTCACATTAAGTAAATGGGATATAACATGCTTGAATGTGTTGCTCTAATAAGATAACATTGTTTGGTTTTTGTTATGCATGAAGGTGAAATTCCCTGTTTTTTAACATAAGAAGATTAAATGAAAAATGGCCTCCAAAATGAGAATAGCAATGAATCTAATCTTATTACCTGTAAATGGTTATATTGTAATATGATAAGCAGTAATAGAAATTACATGTTGTTATTTTGCCTAGTTGATTCAGAAGAACGTGGTACATCCATTGCAGTGCATAAAACCATACTAAAATAAAGTATTTTTTTTTACCTTGTTCTTACCAGTTTGGTTTATCTAGTCTCCCTGTATTTAAAATTATTCTTTTTAATGTATTGCTTTAATTACCGCCAATTTCACCAAAACTTATTTTGAGAAGAGTACCGTTTGATTCCAAATATTTCTACAACTTGAAGGAACACTTAAAATATGCTTACATTGTCATGTTTCTTAATATTAAGTTCTTTACAGTCTTTCAACATGGAAATTAGTTTCTGAATTTTTTCTGTCTTCCAAAGTTGACTATATAAATCCTTGAATTCACATTTTTGTTACGAACTTATTTTGTGCAATTGAAATAAATGTGCTGGATTGTACTTCATAGTATGGAAAACTTTGATAACCTTGCTTGGGCAAGATATAGCCCATTGATTAAGTACTGCAGAGTTAGCTTTCTGCAGCTGTATTTGTACTTTGATATCAGAGTAAAATTATTTCATACTACTTATGAATAACCATAAGATACAGTAGAATTTGGTGATAAGGATGAGCATGGCGGAGATGAACAGTGGCAGAATTTGGACTTGCTGCAGCGTGGGCTTCCCACAGGGTCACAGCCTACTTCAGGCATCCATCTGCTCTGGTGTGGGGTCCTCCATGGGCTGCAGGTGCAAGTCTGCTCCGCCGTGGACCTCCATGGGCTGCAGGGGGACAGCCTGCCTCACCATGGTCTTCTCCACGGGCTGCAGGGGAATCTGTGCTCCGGTGCCTGGAGGACCTCCTCCCCCTTCTGCACTGACCTTGGTGTCTGCAGAGTTGTTCCTCTCACATCATCTCACTCCTCTCCCTGGCTACAATTGCTCTTGCTGTTGCACAGGGTTTTTTCCCCTTCTTAACTATGTTACCCCAGAGGTGCTACCACTGTCGCTGATGGGCTTTGCCTTGGCCTTGGCCAGCAGCAGGTCTGTCTTGGAGCCGGCTGCCATTGACTCTGTCAGACGTGGGGGAAGCTTCTAGAGGCTTCTCATAGAAACCACCCCTGTAGCCCCCCCGCTACAAAACCTTGCCATGCAAACACAATAGAATTGTGTTCTATCTTTATAAGGTAAAAGAACAGATTTCTTCTACAATGATATTAGGAACTCCTGTAAGTTGTAGGCATAAATTATTTATTCAATCTGATTGCTTAAACAGTTGGCTCCCATGGTGTAAGACAGAAATTGGTACACAGATACATAGATCATGTTTTGAAGTTGTGTTGAATGCTTACAATATTTTTAACAAGGCCTATACCCTATGAAGCAACAGAACTACCCATAACTACACATATGAGCAATGTAACAAGCTCATCTGTAATCACATAAAAGAAGCTGTATTATTACATGAGCTTCAGAGTTCACTGTGGTAATGATGTTTTCTGCTGGACACTGACAAAGTAAAAAAAACAAGTGAAAATTCAGTCAAAATGTCAGATTTCAAGAAAAGATTAAGTACTATTTTCAGTGTGGAAACCTGCTCATAAAAGTGGTAGATACCTTAATAATTAAGTACTAAGCCGATAAAGGAATTTTTTTAAAACAATTTAAATATAATTTTCAATAGATGCTTTGTGTTCTACAGGTACTTCTGGAATCTCAGTAATACCTAGGATCTCATATGTAACTTTAATTTTGAAGAGTCAGTCTCCATTTTTTTTTTTTTTTTTTTATTGTTCAAAAGTCCTATTCCCTTCGCCACTGCCTTTTATTGTCTTTGCTATAAAAGAAAGGCAGATACAATTCTAGGGAGTTTCATTATGGGGCTGTGTACATGACAGATAATGTAAGACTGTTTTCTTATTGTTTAAATGTCTTTTCATGAGCATATGGGGCTTGCTGTACAATTGTTTTTTGCAAATAAGAGTGAATTGGCACATATAAGCCTTTTATTATGACTAATTTGACTGCCTGCACAAAGAGAATTTTTATTATTGCATAGTTATTCAAAGTTCCCTGTTAAAATGATACCAGAATTCTGTATGATTTTGGAATTTGTCATGCTTACTGTATTGTTTTCAGTATTAAGGCTTGCAAGAAACCCTAGGCTATATTATCTGAATATGAGAGTTACGGAGTTCATTTTAAACACCTTTTGAAACCGAGTTCCATGAGCTTTTCTGTGAGTGCTGTGATTGCAGACATCTGTGTTCTGTAAGTGAACCTTGCCTTGTGTAGTTGGTTTGCTCCTTGAACAAATTTCACCAAGAATACCAAATTCAGCAGCAGTTAGATTATTAGAATATCAAATGCAGTTAGAATATCAAATGCTTAACAGATCTGAAAATTTAGAAAGTTAATGAGAAAGAGCAAAAGATCTGCATTTCTCTTTCCTGCTATGTAGAACTAAAAAATGTAAATGTTTATGATAACCATAACATTGAAAAACCGAGCAGGCTGTGTGACCAAATGATTTTGGTGAAACAGTTGTCTAGAAACATTTCTTTCCACTAGACTTAATACCAATGGTACAGCCAAACCCACATTCTTTAATCATTCACAGATCTACACAGCCATATACTTTGTTATTTGGTCAGGTATCATTGTGCATATTGCTCACCTGAAGCCATGTTATTATTAAAGGGAAACTGTAGGCAAGAAGTTGGAGATAAGAATAGAAAAGTGGAAGTATATAAACAGTTCCTAGCTTGTGTATAGAATGATTTTCAAACTGTCTGTTCAACTTTTAACTTCAAAGGAGATTTGTACTTATTTAGAAGCAGGAAGTGTCTCAATCAGCCAACGTTGGCTGGTAAAAGAACACTGAAGGCTGTCTCAGCTGCTTTTTTGTACAGCTTGAAGATCTGGATGCACAGGAACTGATGCAAAAATTCTCAATAGTCTTTCTATTTTAGAAGATTATGAATTTAAATTGCCATCAGAGCACAAATCCTAGAGAAAGAGAATTCACAACAGTAATTAATAAGTTTATAACATACTAAACAGAGAATTTTCTTAATGAACAGCTTTATTTCTCTCATACACGTGTACCCATTGATCTGATCTTCTAAATTATTGGATATGAGAGAGATCAATTTTCATAAAGGTGTGACACTGGAGATGTTAACCACCTCCCTTTCAAGGCCAAGCTCTTTCAATCTCTGTAACTTACTTTAACAAAGGAATTAAGTAAACAGTGGTAACATACTTTTTCTTTCAGACCAATGAATTGTATGGCATCAAGACAACTTAACTAGTATTTCAGTACAGTGAATGCATCCACGAGTTGAGTTTTTACAGCCTGCCAAGAAAACATATGCACAATATATATTTTTCAAAGCCTCTGCCTAAAGCATTATTCAGGCATTTACATATTGCTGTTCTGTTTATGCAGAACCTGAGTTTTCTGTGAATGTTAGTGACACTTTGTTGTTAGCTGGATTAAAATGTGGCAAAATACCAGAATTTTACCTTCGATAACCAATCCCTTGTCCATAAAAAGTATCAATACTCCAAAATAAATTCACAGATACTCAGTCAGGGTTGGCTTGCATAAAAACCAGAAGGAGAAACAGAGTTACTGGGAATAGGCATAGACTGTGGGCAGTGGAAGGGGTTCAGAGTTGGTTTACAGGCAGCTTTGCAAAAATTCCCCTCGTTTAACAGAGTATGCTTATAACATATACTGTTCCTGGAAAAAGGTTTTTTACCTTTTTTTTAATATATGATATTATGGTAGTAATAGGCATCTGAATACTTTAAAGAGGAAAAAAAAAACCAACACTTCCTTTGACTATCTTATGTACATATCCCACTATGGCATTATTATTTTTTTTTTCTCCTTTCTGCCCCACCCCCAGTGGCTTATTTTGGACATAAGTCAATAAAACTCCTCAATATTGTGAAGTAAAAAATCTTTTGTATGTACATTCCGAATCAAATAACAAAGATTGTTTGTTAGCCTCACACTTGTTCACTAGCCTCATGCTAGTGGTCATCAAGCAACAAGGACAACACTCTGAGAGTCTGGCTTTCTGCAGGAAAATACCTGGAATACTGAGAGTAAAATACTTCTCCTTCATGTATGCAAATTGGGACTCTTTAATTTTAGAGACAGAATGTGCTTGCTCAGCACTAGAGATATCTGAAGATATCCTATTTTGTAGAATTGTAATTTGAACTGCAATGAAAAGTAGATTTATTTTAGATCAGTGTAAGGTAAGGCTGAAAAAGGAGTAGTTACTATAGTGTGTGAATTTTCCATATGCATTTATGTTTCTGTGGAATTAAAGAAAGTTGTAAATAGTCTAAGTCACGTGTTCATCAGTATTAGCCTCAATATTGTAGAACTACAGAGCCTGCTACGGATAAAAAAAGAATATTGGCTAGTTATTTTCAGATTTCTGTAATAAATACTTTGACTTTAAGTCACATTTTTGTCATATAAAATATCACATGAGTATGTTGTTTTTTTTCTTATAACACTTATTATTGGTGCAGAAGATAATAAAAATGCATTGTATCTATTTCTGTTGGCCTGGAAAATAAGAAAAAGACTTTGGAAGGAGAATTTAAATGGCTTATACTATATTGACATCTAAATCAGTGTCTTGAAATTTGCTTCAAAGCAGCATGTATTAATCAAGATTTCACCTAATGCACTCCGGTGGAATCCATGTGAATGAATTCATTCCTAAATGGAGATGAACAAACATGCGACAGGCAAGAGACAACTTTGTGGGTTTAGGAAATACAGATAATAAACACCTGTGCATTCTTTCCCATTGTGTTTTCATCTGCATTGTAAACACACCCTCTTACATGTAATTGCATTTTAATAATGAGGTAGCTTCAGCATATGAAATTTGTTCCCTTAATTGTAGTTATGTGTATTGTTAATTAAGAGAATGTGTAATTTTAATGATTGCAACACAATGGAAGAAGCATTAATTATCTTGTTTTCTGAAGGTAGAAGATACGAATCCTGATCATTCTTTTTTCTCAGATCAACATGCTCTTTAGATTTATCCTCTTTTTGTATTTCTCTTTATTGAAAAGCATTATGAGTAGCAGAAAATATTTGTATATTTGTATATTATTCTTTAAATCTCATTCATTATAAATTGAAGCAAGACTTTTTATTTAAAACTGTTTTTAAACAAACTCCATTTCTCCTTTAGAAAATGTGGCATTCTTTTACTACTTTCATGTTTTCTTTTCTGTCTTCCTTGCAGAGCCAGAAACAAGGCTGTACCTCTTGGTTTCCACCTATCTTTCTTTTAAATGTATTGTCATAGCCCATGAACACTGTTGTCTAATGTCACTGGTGAATCTTTTTGACCACTAACATTTGAATGACTGGTTGGTACATCTGTTCTTGCAACAACATTTATGGTGCTATTGGCTGGATGTATTGAAGAAACTCTTCTCATGCCACATCCTGTGGCATTCGACATCCTTATGTCTTTGTGCGTGGAAGAAAGCCATGTTCAGAGTTCCTCCTCTTGAAGGGAGGGGGAGTGTGGTGAGAGAGGGGAGGGATTGGACCCAGCAGTATTGATTTCTTCCTCCAAATCTACCCGATTTGAATTTTGATGATGGAAGTATGAAAGACTATGTAGTCATCAGTTATTTTCTACCAACCTTTTTTGAATTAAATAAGGAGAATTGATTGAGTTAATAATTAATTAATGAGCCATTTTCTATTATTTTCAGTATGTTTTCTGTTTAGTAAGTGATACAGTTCTTTGGGAACTAACATCTTCCTTCCAAGTGTGCATGCTGGATGTCTGTGAAGGAAAAGACTTATGCAGTAGTATACGTGTCCTGTAAATCTTTGACCCCTGTTTAATAATCCAAAGGTAAAAGAGGACAAAGTCTACATTAGTAGTGATGGAGATTGCAACAGGATTATGTTGGCATGCTTCCACATCATGTAGTTACACAGTTAATTCAGTTTTTTGTTAGTTTATATGTTAATGGAAGTTTATTAGGTTTATTAATTTAAAACAATTTATAATTACTAAAATAAGAACAGCAGATTCTGTGATAGGATTGTGTCACTTATTTGTTGATGGTTTTCTTTACTTCACTGAGGGAAATTCCAACGCTTCACTTCCTGCAATTTAAAGTCCCCTTCACTTCTGAGTCCTCTAGGCTGGCAAGTGATGCTCATGAAAAGCATTTTTGTTTAGCTAGGGAAACTCTTTTACCATTAGCAATCACATTATATGTGATTTGTAAGTACATTGGGTAGCTAAAGTGCTGTAGGTGCTCTTTTGAAAATCTTTTCATGTGGAAAATACCGTAAGGAATACATCAGTCTCTGAGTTTTCTTACTGGGAGAAACACGACTGCCCTGAGGTAGTAGCTTCCAGTGCCCCAGGCATTGGAGGTGCAACTCAAGGTATTGATAAATACTCTGTATCTAGAAGATCTCACATTTTTCAAAACCACTACGAGCATGGCCTTCAGTGGGGCAATTAAAAGCCTTGATTCTTTAGAAAGACCACATGTAGAGGCATGTTCTCTCTGCTCATTACTAATGCCCTGTGTTCAGTCTGCAGAGGCAGTGTGCAAAGCTTCGTGTGGCTGAAGCTTCCACTGTTCTAATGCTGACTAAGTAACTTTTGGCTCTTTTTTTTTTTTTTTTTTCTAGCCATTTGCCTTTGTCTGCTGGTCTGGCACACTTCATAGTAATTGTCACTCACTGTTTGAATCAGTGTTCTTATTGGAGCTCAGGCCATTGCTTAAAGCATAATAAGAATCAATCAAATTGGTAATGTAGGCTCTGATGTTAAATGTTTTGAGGCTGTACCCCATGACAACAACACTGGAATTATTTAATGAAAATTTTGCTTTGGGTTTCTCTGTTGGTATGCATATTCATTTAGCAAGAAGGAGGTCCTGCTACTGCAAAGAAGTTCCAGTCCTTTTTTTTTTTTTTTTTCCCACTTATGTTTTTAATATTGATTCCTGGGAAAGAATCAATTGTCATGATTCCACATACCAAAACCAAGGAGATAGTTTACATAGGTACACAAGTACGAGTTAGCATGCCTTCTTTTAGACTAGAGATTTCCGCAGTGAGGTATTAGTGGGGAAATTACAGTTGAAGGGGGAGAATCCAGGGAGCACCCTCCAAGAAAGACAGGGATGACATAGGACAGGAAATGCAGAATTCAGAAATAAAATTGCTTATTACTACCAAATTTTCACAACTATGATACATATTTTGATTTTTCTTAATTTCTTTAAAATTACAGGTCTATAAAAGACTGCCTTCAGATAACCTTGTATTTTATCAGTATTGCAGTTTGTTCCTGGGAATATGGTATATCTTACTAGGAGTTTTCACAGAAATACAGAACTAGGATTGAAAGGGAGATTGAAGATTGTATAGTCCAACTGCACTGCTCAAAGTGGGCTCAATTAGAGTGTCCCTCAGGGCTGTGTCCAGACTGGTTTAGAATATCTCCAAAGCTGGAGATCCTGCAATATTTCTGGGCAACCTGTTCCACTGTTTCACCACCATCACAGTTTGTTAAAATGGAATTTCTTGTGTTTCAATTCATGCCCATTGCCTCTTGTCCTTTCACTGGGTACCGCTAAGAAGCGTCTGCCTTAATCTTCTTCAAATCCTCCTGTCAGGTATATCTGCTCTCTAAATTGGAGAGACATGGATGCGATGGATGGACCACTTGGTGAATGAGGAATTGGCTGGATGTTCACACTCAGAGTTGTGGTCAACGGCTCAATGTCAAAGTGGAGAACAGTGATGAGTGGTGTTCCTCAGGGGTTGGTACTGGGAACAGCACTGTTTAACATCTTTGTTGGTGACATGGACAGTGGGATTGAGTGAACCCCCAGCAAGTTTGCTGATGATACCTATCTGTGTGGTGTGATTGACATGCTGGAGGGAAGGGATGCCATCCAGAGGGACCTTGACAGGCTTGAGAGGAGGGCCCATGCGAACCGCATGAAGTTCAACAAGGCCAAGTGCAAGGTCCTGCACGTGGGTTGGGGCAATCCCAAGCACAACTACAGGCTGAGAGGGAATGGATTGAAAGCAGCCCTGAGGAGAAGGACTCAAGGGTATTGATTGATGAGGAGCTCAACTTGAGCTGGCAGTGTGCACTTGCAGCCCAGAAAGCCAACTGTATCCTGGGCTGCATCAAAAGAAGTGTGGCCAGCAGGTAGAGGGAGGGGATTCTGCCCCTCTGCTCTGTTCTTGTGAGACTCCACCTGGAGTCTCACAAGAACACCTGGCATCCAGCTCTGGGGGCCCCAGTACAAGAGACAGCAAGCTGTTGGAGAGAGTCCAGAAGAGGGCCATGAAGCTCATCAGAGGGCTGGAGCACCTCTCCTATGAGGACAGGCCGAGAGAGTTGGGGTTGTTCAGCCTGGAGAAGAGGAAACTCCAGGGAGATCTAATTGTGGCCTTCCAGTACCTGAAGGGGCCTACAGGATAGATGGAAAGCAGCTGTTTATCAAGGACTGTAGTGACAGAACAAGGGGTAATGGGTTTAATCAGAAGGAGGGTAGATTTAGATTAGATGTTAGAAAGAAATTCTTCACTGTTAAAGTGGTGAGACACTGTAACAGGTTGCCCAGAGAGGTTGTGGAAGCCCCCTCCCTGTAAGTGTTCAAGACCAGGCTGGATGAGGCTTTGGGCAGCCTGGTCTAGTGGAGGGTGTCCCTGCCCATGGCAAGGGGGTTGGAACTAGATGATCTTTAAAGGTCCCTTCCAACCCAAACCATTCTGTGATTCTATGACAAGATCTCCCCTGAGCCTTCTGTTCTCCAGGCTGAGCAATCCCAGCTCTCTCAGCTTCTTTCCGTATGTCAGATGGCCTTTAATCATCTTTGTGGCCTTTTTGCTGGACCTGCTCCAGTGTGATCATGTCATTATTTTACTGAGGAGCCCAGAACTGGACGCAGCACTCCAGGTATGACCTCACCAGTACTGATAGAGATGAAGGGTCACCTGCATCACATGGCCTTCTGGTAGTGCTCTTCCTTACACAGCCCAGGATACTGTTGACCTTCAAGGGCATGTTGCTGTCTCATGTTCAACCTTTTGTCCACCAGGACTCCTAGGTCCTTGTCTGCAAAGCTGCCCTCTAGCTGGTCACTCCCCAGCCTGTACTGTTGCGTGGGGTTAGTCCTCAGGTACAAGACCTTGCATCAAAGCATACCTTCCAATTTTCAGCAACATGTAGGTTGGGAATTCTATATTCTGCTTTAAAACCAAAATTTTAAAATATATCTCAAAAATATATGCTTTGATTTTTATTGTATTACATCTGTCAAGTTTTCATACCTTTTCATTAGCATTTCATTCTACTCCTTGTAGATAGGATATTGAGCTGCCGTGCTCTGATGCAATTCTTATGTTCCAAAAGCAATTAAAAACAAACAAAAAAGAAGCTCCACAGCCATATTCAAGAATCCTCGTAAATATGCACACTATAAAATGTGATTTAATTTTTTTTGTTTCAAACTTTTGTCTATACATTTATGACTTTGGAAGATAAAGCAATGGAATATTACCTTAAGCCAAGTATCTGTACGTCGGTGGCATTTTTAAATGGTTTTTTCCATGTAGATGAAAATTTCATTTGAATGCCCTAGCAGAGGCTACTCATGGTAGGTCTCGTGAATTTTGTCATTTATCCCACCACTATCCTTTCTACCTAATTTTATTTGCTTATGGTTTATTTTTTTGCTTTACCTTGTATACCAGAGGAGATGTTATAAGCATTCTCAGAAATCAGTTTTCTCCCCAGTGGTTTTTAACTGCTGGAAACAGGTTCTTTTGCCATTTAAAGTCATCATACTTAACAGAAGAAATGGTCCATCTTCATTATGGTTTCAGTGCTCTTTTTGTGGATTTTTCTATTATATGATAAAAAAAATATAGTTGAACTGATTTCTTCGGTGATTTGAAAAGTTTTGAGAACAAATTGATGTCAGGAAATAGTTAACATAAAATAAATAAAACTAGAGGACTGAAACTGAATAAATCAAGTTATATTAAAAAAGCAAAAGGAAAAAAAAAAGACATATTACAGTTTTGACTATTTAATCCTTGGCTACAATTGTGTGAATTTGCAGGTGTTACATTATCCAGAGAATGGCTTGCAAATTTTTGCTATTGTCAGTAGAAGCATATTGGGAATTACATGGAAGAAAATAAGCATTGACTAACAGAGTACAAATTTCAAACAATATGTATTCTGTAGTTCTTATCAAGGCTGATGTGAATGCAAAATATAATGCTGATCAGACTTAATTTATGTTGTGTTTTATGACTGTGATAAAAGAGAAAATAAAAATAGCAGCAAGAATGTTTAGTCATATTATTTTCCATGAACAGGAAACCTTCAATGAAATTATTCTGTTACTGCGTTAGAGTGAATACATTAGTTTGCTGTTTTGGTTGTTTTTTTTTAAAGTAATATGATTTGGATTGCCCTAGGTCAGATTTACATGAAATATATTGGAGTACTTTCACTATTAATTTGCCCTGAGGTTATAAAAGAAAATTGTATGTAATGTGCTGTCATATGCTCTTGTGATCAACTTCATTTACCATTGTTTTATGTTTTTCTGAAATAAAAAAAACCAACACAGCAGATTTGTTGGTTTTGTGACATGTTAAATCTTTTATTGCTTTTGAACTGTGTTAAATTTGATTATACAGAAGTGCTTAAAAGCCTGTTTTCTAAAGGAAAGATGTATTTTTATCTCCCTCCCTCTTCAGATAACCTGATTCTGAGTTGCTTTATCAGCCTATTATTGTATATTTCTTTCACATTTCATATGGAATGTCTTATTAAGTCTGTGTCACTTTTGTTATAAACTCAAAAGCAGACTGAGCTGACCAGTATTTTCTCTGATTGTTCAGTGCACCTGAAAAATCTGTTGGGAACCATTCCCTGTTTGCATAAGGCTGTGCCACTTGAGTGGCTAAAAAGGATATAAAAGAGTGTTTCTGACCCAATTCTGTCTGGTTATTTTTCAGACACTTCAAGGGTTTTTTTGGTTTGTGGGATTTGTTTGGGTATTTTTTGTTCTTTTTTTTTTTTTTCTTCTTTCCATTTTGAGATCTCATAAACATGTTTGCCTATGTCTTCTTCTGCATTACTGTATTTCTGACTGATGTGCCATCATTTCAATGTGTCCTTCTGCAGGTTGTTAAATGTGCTATGCTGTGAACTCAATACTCTTTTACTTTTGGAGACTCAGTATAAGGTGTCACAAGTTTTACTGACTGCTCAGGGGGAAAATGTCACAGAAACTTCAGAAGGACCAGGGTAAGGAGTGACTGATCTACATGTTGTTTTAAGTGTCAAACTTTTCTCTTGCAAACAAATATGTGACTACCTTAGTGCTTTAAACATACAAATGCTCTCACTCAAGTTGGCTTCTAATGTGCATAGGTTTACTTACCTGCAGGTTTGTCATCAATATTACATTATGAAAAGATATAACAGTCTTGTTCTTTCTCCTTTGTCTACCTCAAAAGTGTAAGGAATAAAAAAGCAAATTTTTTTAAGGAATAACTTAAGATTAACACAAATAAAAATAAGCGCAAAATTTGGGGATGCAAGTATGCCTTTTTATTTTATAACATCCTCTTATGTTTTTATATATATATAAAATATAAAATTAGGATATTGTTTTAATGTTTATGAATTAAAGGCATCATCAATAGTTTGAGGGGTTTTTATGTATTTATAACTTAGTCAAGTTTCCAACTTCTGTGACTTTCTGTCACTGACTTCTAAATAAAATTGCACAATGCATCCTTTCAAAAAGGAAAAATGCATTTTTGGGGCAGAAGTGGACAGTCTTTTAGTCCCAGACATTTGTCCTTTCTCTCAGCATGCTGAATTTTAGAGAACTTTCTTTCCTGTTACTGTTTGCTATATGGGACCAGTACAGGGTTCAAACCAAACAGTTTGAGTGAAATCTCAGCACATGTAGATGATTGTTATATACCACTTGAGGATGAAACTTACTGTTACCTTACTAAGGAAAAAGTTGTAAGAAACTTGACATATAAAATCTGATTTTTTTTATTCCTTTTTAAAAAATTGGTACCTTGGGCTACACAGTGACTTCAGACAGCAAGTTGGCTGTGTGTTAAGTTATGAATAACTCTGCTTATTTGCGACAGTAGAAATTTGCTGTTAGGCCAAATAAGTACCAAATTTTGATGGTCCGTTAACTGTCTCTGCCCTAATTACTGAGCATGTGGGCATAACAGAGCTTGAGAAGTTTTCTACTCTTGTGTGTCCCATAACTGCTTGGATGTTTCTAATCAGCAGTATGTAAGGAAGTACAAGGTTAGAATAATGCTTGGACACATCTCAAGATAACTTCATATTTCTGGTTTTTTTCACACCTATGTGTTTCCCAGGTTGTGTTTTAGCTCTAGTATGTCTCTGAAGGTATCTTTGCTCATTAAAGTTTTCTGAATTAAACGGTAAATCAAAGTGATTCTGATTCTTGGAGTTTTTTGGGTTTTGTTTTTTTTTTCCCCAGAGATTTTATAATTGATGGTCTATCAGTGGAGAGAAACCATGTTCTTGTAAGAATAAATCTGATTGGAGGACCACAGGAAAGGATTTTACCTTTGAGAGTGCTAGATAAGGTTAGAATTAAAGTTTAACAGTTTTTCTTTCTATAACTCCTGTCTTCATTAATTGAATGTTTTTACTGATAATTCAGCATGTGGAAAATTATTTAACATTAATACTAGTCCAACTTCAGCTTTATAAAGGGCTAAATTTTTTAAGAAGTGCTACACTGAAAAAATACATTGTTCCCACTATCCAGAGATTGGCGTGTGCCTAGGATATATTAGGTTCAGATGACATGTTTATATTGCTCCATTTTAATGTTACTTTTCCTACTATAAAAGTGAATGCAATTTGTCTAATTTTTACTTACATTTTTCTGTGCTTTCTTTATTAGCTTTCCATTTGTTATATTATCCTTTTAGTTGATATTTTTTCTGTTCTTAGGTTTTCATGTCTAGTATCTAATACCTCGAGCTTTCATCAATGTTCTAACAATACAATGTTTGTTAAGTAGCTCCTTTAAACGTTCTGCTTCTTGCTGGCTGTCAGTCTCATAAAGACAAAGGGCAAATTACTGTCAGCACAGCAAAGACATCTAGATCAACATATAAAATTGGAAATACAGTTTTGTGGATTTTTATTTTTATAAAACTGCAATTTCCTTTTTGGTTGAAAAAAACTGTAAGAGCAAATTTGTCAGTGGTATAAACTGGAAAAACTTCTGGCTAAAATGCTTTTTGGATTTTGTATCCTTGAACTTTTTTTTTTCTCCTAATTATAGAGTATCTCATTGCAAATTGTATTATCAAGCATCATTTTGGTGTGTGGGCAATAACTCTGGGAACTTTACCTGCGTGTTAATTTAGCAAATGTCATTAATTCTGCTCCTAAATTAATTTCTTTCTGGTCCTGTTTTTAGGGCAGTGATCCATATCCTTGGCCAATGTTTTCATCGTTCCCTTTGCCAAAGTGCTATCTTGCAGAAAATCCTAGGAGAGCTGAATTCAGACAAGGTATGTACAAAGCATGCAAGCAGTGTAGATGTCAAACAAGTATCTCTGTTAATTTTTTAAATTCTTTTCTTCGTCCTCCCACTCCCCTCCATCCCCCAGATTATAAGCTCATAAGTACTTAAGGACTTTTTATTGTTGGCTGCATTTATAACTAAATAAGTTTGTTTGGTTTTGCTCGTCTGGCTTTGTGCAACTGTCAATCTGCAAAGCTCTGTTTAGTAATCTAATTCTTATGCAAACTCCTAAGATTAACCTTTTGGCTCGTCTCAGGTGGGTGGCTCATGAGATGTATTTATATCATCTCTCTAGTAACTGAAGCAAGACAGTATGGTTAAGCTATGAATTTTTTGTACACTATTTTCGTGATTCAGATCTCTGTGTTTATAAAGCTTGGTGGTGTGTGAAATAGACAGCGTTTAGGATAGTTGGTTTCCACACTGAACATCTCTTTGGAATGTGGGCAGACTGGAAAATCCTTTGAAGAACTATCTAGGCAAAGCAGTTTAATTCATATAGAGAAACCATTTTAAGGTTTTAATTTGCATAGACAATGCAAAAGAATCTGATGAATGGGTTATAGTAAATAAATCATTCTTTGTATTTGCTCATGTTTACTGTATCTTTGAGATGTACTTACTAGAAATTACTTGTGAATTTCCTTAGGAGATGTAGATTTTCAAAAGTGATAGAAATTCTGTGTTAACTGCAGAATACAAAATAGTCTGTTTATAAATATCTAAAAAAAACTGAAAAGAAAAAAGAAAAAGGTGGTTCCCTTCTCTGACAAGAGGAAAGGCCATGTAGTTGTAAAAAAAGGGAGCTTTCTGTATCTTAACTTTGGTAATACTGTTCCAGGCCTCCCAAGGCAATTTTGATAAGGAAAGAATCAAATCACTGTAAAGTGAGTGCCCAATTGTTTTAAATATGTCTTTAAGGAGGCAGGTAGTATTACTCCTAGATTGGAAAAGCATATTTTATTGTATCCTACAGAACCTCTCTGTTCTCTTGTTCAGAGCAATTCTGTGCGATAATGGAATAAAGATTGTAGTTGTCACTTTTGTGGATGACAACCATCTAGGAAAACTAGGGTAAGACTTTCCAATTAACAGTAAATTTGCTGAAATGAAGTTTCAAAGGTTTGCAGATGTGTTTGATGAAGTATTGAAATATTTTAATTTGAAATGGCATTTTTGATATTAAAGGTAACTGAAGTAAAAGGCTATATAACTGAAAAATGAACTGAACGTTTAGTTTCATAGTCAAAATATTTTGGTTTTGCTGTTTGAAAAAAAAAAAAAAAAAAAGAAAACACAACACTTAGTGTTCAATTTCAATTCTCATTTAAAAAAACAAAACTCCCCCAACATTCTTGCACCAAACTGTGAGTATCTGATTTGTCAGACTGAAGCTTTCAAGCTGTGTAACATATAGTGAAAAAAGTATCAGAATAAATAGATCAAAAATGAAAAGAATGAAATTAATAAATTTCTGTTTCAGTGCTTGGAAGAAAAGAAATCAAGAGCATGCATAGAAGATGAGCAATATCTGAACTGTATTCTTCAGTATGCCACACGACAGTATGGCAGTGATAGGAGTGCTCTTTCACAAAAGAGGTTAAAAATATGATTATAAGAAAGATCTGTAAGTTGTACTTTTACAAGACAGAAAATGATCTCTGTCAGATGAGGGTGGCGAGTCCTTGGGTAGAGTACTCTAGCACATGAGCATAGCAGTCTAAGGAAAACAGATACGTTTGAGGGATCCTAGAGCACAGATACAGATCATGACTTTGAAATGTGATCTGCAAGTATAGATTGAAGTAATATGGAGCTGGCTGATGCTGAAAAGACAGAGGTCATGCAAGTCTCTTAGTATACTAAAAGCAGTTATAAGGAGGGCAGATTGATTGTTTTCTATGTGCTTGTGCAGAAAAAGGAATAGTTGGCTTAATTGGCAATAAAGATTTGTTACAAATTAATAAAATAATAACCTAGTAGGATACATCTGAAAGTTGTGAAATCATCATTGGAGTTTTTAAGAACATCATCTTTGATGTTGTGAATATTCAGAATTCATGTTGTGTAACATAACTTGCTCAGAGGTTTTAAAAGCAATTTAGACAAAAGCTTGCTATATTTTAATTCTACTTCAGTGAGGAGATGGATAGGCTTCACACAGACTTCTGAATGGCGAGACTTCTGCAGCTGTGCAAACACTTGTACATTGGAGATGAGTATGAGTGGGAATGTATAACAGCTTTGTTATACCTGTCACCAGGGATCAAAGGCCAGCACAGTATTTCTGCAATTCCCTGATGCTATCTGTGTTCATGTTCCATGCTGTGGTGTTTCATTGTGTCACCTGTGCAGCATCATTCCTGTCCTCTTTTGGGCATTTCTATTAAGTGAATAATTAAGACTATTAGGTTCTTAGCACTGTTAAAGAATGTCCAGTTGCTTTGACTGAAAAGGCTGTAACTGTAGGTTTTATTCTGTCTGTCCTGACTTCTTATTTACTTCCTCCCTTATTACCCAGGAGACATGGACACCTGAAGAGAAGCTTACCTTTTCTTTCACCTTTGAAAATTGGTCCTGTGTCCATCATGTAATTGTGACATCAACTATAAAAACATAACCTGAGTTGATTTTTTTTTTTCCCCCCCCTTAATGTATCTGTAGAACAGATATTGGAGATGGCTGGGGAGGGAGGGGAAAAAAAAAAAGGGTTATGGTTGTAACTCAGATGTGATATTACTGTCTCTGAACATGTTTCACTTCTGACCCTCCCTTCAGATGGAGTTGAAGGACAAATGTAATAACAGAACCTTTTTTTCCCAGGGGTGTCTCTCAACTAATGGAAGTTGCCTTTCTGAGTGCAAGCTGCAGTTACTCACTGAATATTTTCGTAGAATCATAGAATATCCTGAGTTGGAAGTGACCCATAAGGATCACCAAGTCCAACTCCTGGCTCCTCACAGGACCAGCCAAATCAGAGCATATGACTGAGAGCGTTGTCCAGATGCTTCTTGAACTCAGTCAAACTTGGTGCTGTGACCACTTCCCTGGGGAGCCTGTTCCAGTGCCTAACCACCCTCTTGGTGAAGAACCTTTTCCTGATATCCAACCTAAACCTCCCCCATCGCAGCTTCATGCCATTTCCTCGGTTCTATCGCTGGTCACCAGAGCGATGAGATCAGCACCTGCCCCTTCACTCCCCGTCGTGAGGAAGCTGAGGGGAGACCTCATCGCGGCCTCCAGTCTCCTCTTCTCTAGGCTGAACAAACCAAGGGACTTCAGCCTCTCCTCATACGTCTTCCCCTCTAGACCCTTCATCATCTTTGTTGCCCTCCTTTGGACACTGTCCAATAGCTTTGTGTCCTTTTTGTACTGTGGCGCCTAAAACACAGTACTCGAGGTGAGGCTTCACCAGTGCAATGTAGAGTGGGACAACCACTTCCCCAGGCCGGCTAGCAATGCTGTGCTTGATATACTCCAGGGTACAGTTGGCCTTCCTGGCAGCCTGGGCACGCTGATGACTCATGTTTAACTTGCTGTCAAC
>VXBL01008796.1:689397-801583 GCA_013400195.1 Aramus guarauna
TGAATCCCATCAGGCCCCATGGACTTGTATGCATCCAGGTGGAGCAGCAAGTCCTGCACAAGTTCGGGGTCAGCTGGGAGTTTATCGTTACTGGAGTCACAGTCCTCCAACTCAGGGCAGCTGCAGTCCCAGAGCCTGTCATCAGTTAAAGACAGAAGCAAAGAAGGCGTTAAAGGTCTCTGCTTTGTTTATGTTCCTGTTTGTAAGGTGACCATTCTTGTCGAGTAACAAGCCAATATTCTCTCTGGTCCTCCTTTTGTTATTAGCGTATTTTAAAAAACCCTTTTTACTGTTCCCCACAGTACTGGCCAATTCTAACTGAGCTTTAGCCACATGAATTTTCTCCCTACAAAGGCGAGCAGCATCCCTGTAGTACTCCCACGTTGCCTGACCCTGCTTCCAGCAGGTATACACTTTCTTTTTCTGTCTAAGCTCTAGAAGATCCCTGTTCAGCCAAGCCGGCCTTCTGCCCTGCCTGCTTGACTTGCAGCATTTTGGAATCGTCTGTTCCTGAGCTCTTAGGAGGCGACCCTTAAAAAGTGACCAGCACTGATGGACCCCGATGCCTTCAAGAGCAGTTTCCCAGGGGACGTGATTGACTAGTTCCCTGAGCAGCCTGAAGTCACCTCTGCCCATATCCAGGGTTGAAGTTTTGGTGGCAGTTTTCCTCCTATTGCCAAAGATTTCATATTCTGCCACTTCATGGTCACTATGGCCAAGATGGCCACCAATCACCACTTCCCCCACGAGACCTTCTCTGTTCATGAGTAACAGGTCTAGCAGGGCACCTTTCCTTGTCAGCTGCTTTAATACCTGTACCAGGAAGTTGTCATCGAGGTCATGTCATTTCAGAAAACTCCTGGACCTGCTGGTATCAGCTGTGTGGTGTTCCAGTTGATGTCTGGCAAGTTGAAGTCCCCCATAAGGACAAAGGCAGTTGATCTAGAGGCCTCAGTTCCTTAAAGAATAATTTTGGAACTAGTGTGGCTGTTGCTCACTGAAAAGATTATATACTGCTGAGGTCAGGGAATAGGAAGCTTCATTTCCACAGCCCTAGACCTCATGTAGCCTGTGAATGTATCTAGTGTAATGGAAACCATTGATAAAGTAGTGTATGAGGGGTGGTCACCAAAAAGGACTTACTCATAATGAGTTTTCTATGAAGAGAACTCAAGAAATAGTTTGTTGTTTTTTTCTTCTTTCTCTAGATTGTTTTGAAGGACAGTGGTAAACATGCAGCACTGGCACCTTTTTAGTTGTTCAGTTTCAGAAAGAAAGAGGGGGAGGACAAGTCAGCTGCAAGAAGCAGCAGAGCAGTGCTAACTCTGCAGTGTCTGGAACATGTGTTTCCCAGCACCAAGGCTGCATCTTAGAGCACTTTTTTTTACCACTCTTGCTATTGCTCTGTGGTGATGTAGTGCTCACAAACACTGGCAACTGGATTTTTTGCCTCACTGGATCGAAAAATTAAGCTATCATAATTTATGCTGGTAAAATTAGTAACTACATTGGAGTAGTCGAGTAATTCCTCCATTTCATGATGACACTTTGTAATAGGTAGGCTCACCTAAAAAGTATATTTGTATTTGAGGAAAACCTGTAGTGAATCACTCTTTACAAATATCTGCCCTGGTTTTGCAGATGCTAGGCACTTGCCTGTATGGTATATATGTCTGTAGGAAAGGATGTATGGAAAAATAAATTCATTGGGTTGTGTATTAATGTGCATTAATTATTTCAGCCAGTATTTAGAGTCAGAAAACTATTGGATAGCAGTATATTAATGATTCACTTTTGTCAAAGGTAATTTATAGTGAAGCTTCAAATGATTTATACAGATCGTTATTTACATGTGGAAGTTAATTATGCCATTTCCACCTGTTTACACTGCAGTGAGATACCCCATTGCTTTTCTTTTGTCTTAATTGTTCAATTATTGTTTCAGTAAGATAATTTGAGGAAGAACTATTAAGTAGTTTTCAGAGTGTGACATGGTCCTTTGTTATTCAGGATACAGCTATTAAAAACAATGATTATTTTTACTTTTAATATTAACTACACTATAGGTTATTAAATGTTAGAGTTTTTAGAACTATATTAAACTGTAATATACACTCTTCTGATTGCACAGAAGATCTATTGTCCTTTTCTTCTCCTAGCTCTGCAGTTGTGACAGCTGATGAGTATGACTGAAGAATAGTGTCTGTATTGTCCTGCAATGATGCATTCAGTGCTTAGCATTTCCATGTACATAGGCACCCCATCATTCATTAATCTTACTCTTTCTGACTTGTACAGTCCAGAATTGCTACCAAAAAATCTTATGTGATAGTGTTTTTAAAGTCTTTTGATGTTTTATCTCAGCCACTGTTCTCTGAGTTCTTTGCTTTATACTTTAACTTGAATGGGAACATGCTGCCATGTTTCTGTTTTGTGGTTGTTTTTTTGTTTTAATCAGATTTCTTTTCAGCCTTTTTTTTTATATATCTGCCTGAAACTAGCAGTTTCTCTTTTGTAAATTTTTTTTAAACTTTACCTGTCAACAAACCAGCTATATTGGCTTTCCTGTTATCCCTTAGAATTTCACATAAATGTCTTCATCACCTACACTTCTCTGACTTGTGCTCCTTTTTATTTTTGGCTCAGTATTCATGTATGAGCCTGTTGTTTTCCACTCTTTGAGGAGTCCACTCAATTAATGAAAGATGAAAGAGAAATAAGTGGACAAATCTATCAGAAATGTACATGAGCTTTCCTAAAATATATCTACTTCTATGGATTTGTTTTCATGTGGTACTCAAATACAATATAGTCAGGTTATTCATTGTCTCTAAATTTAAATTTTGAATAAGATACACATGCATTTACGGGCCTTAGTTTCTTAGTCACAGAAAAACACTTTTATCGCAAAACACAGTCAGATGAGAAAGGGCTTGTGATATTTCTGATGTTTTCTAAAACATTTATGAATTTTCCTAGGTCTTACCCGCTTTAGACACAAAAGCTAGATGAAAAATTATTTGAGGAATTATAAAGCAGTATCTTTTAGGGAATGCGATCAGTTTAAACTTGTAGAAAGTTATGATGTGGTGTTCAGATTTCATAAATGCAGGTAACTGTAGGTTATTTATAGGGCAGTTCCATAGCTTCATCAACTAGTAAACATGGTTATTTTTAGGTTGGTTTTTTTTTTTTCTTCCTCTGTTCCCTCACCTTCTGTCCTTCACCTCCTTCAGCCGTTCTGGCATTTTGCAGGAAAAAAATTAAGCCAAGTCATTAATCTAGGATAACTGGAGAACCCATTTAGTGATGTACCAGAAAAGAGAAGATAGATAGAGCAGGATTTCTCTCTTGTGGCATTGGCATGTGTTTAGAACACCTCTAGCAATGGTGTGAAAGCCCAGCCTCAGTAACAAGCCATATGCATAGCCCAGGACTGTGTGGTAGTTGGAGTTCCATTTATGTGGTAGTACTGTTGGGAGGTTGTAGTTTTCATTCAAAAAAAACACCCCAAAAACACCCAAGGTTCTCTCTCTCTCTCTCTCTTTTTTTTAAGTATTTATAAAATACTACCTTTCCAGAGGAACCTTAAGGCAAATACAGTGGTCCATGGCCTTTAGCAAAATTTCAGAAAAGACTATAATACTGTAATCTTTATTTACTTACTCTATTGTTGGAGCATAAGTTAACATTGTAAAAAGTTACATTTAAACCACAATTTTGGACGCACTGTTGTTGTAGATACAAGCATGTGCGCATTTCAGCAATCACAAAATGAAGATTTAATTTTGTAAAACCTGCAGGAAAGGAAGAATATTAGGGAGAGACAAACTGTGCAGAGAAAAATAGGGGTCAAATCAAGAAGCTAGAAGGAGACGGCAGAGATGGATGGGCCATGGTCTTGAAATCCTGCTGTCTTGAAATTATTGGGGGATTGAGGGTTTTTTTTAGTAGTTTTATTTCCTTCAGAGGAATCAAAATTTCACCCTGGTCTCTGGTAAATTGACTGATTAAATCTCAGCTTGTATTCTCTGATCCTTGTCTGCCAAACTGAATTACTACAATCCTTTAGGAAGTAAAGTAAGTATTTAACTTGTAGAGGAGTGTTGCTTTGCAGTTCTAAAATTTTCTTCAATCTTCACCTGTTACAGAAATAGCAAAAAAGGGCAGAGAAAGAACTAGAAATCCTACTGACAATACTATAAAATTAAATCCTTCACATTAAATTTTCATACTCACATAAGCTGCTCGAAGCATCAGTACGTGTTATTTGGAAAGATACGAACTGAGGACTTAGTTATTTGAGGATAACAAAGGAATTTCAGGTTAATTAATTTGGAGTAATTATTAATGATAATAATTAAGTTACTATAATAAGCTTCTTTTGAAATACTATGTATTGTATAATAAATTCCAATGACAAGGAGACCATTTACTGATTATAAATCATTAAGGTCTTTAGATCAGCTTAAAATAAATTATATGCAATATCATAATTATGTTGAAAATATTCTAATAATCTTAAAAGAATAAGATAATTTGAAAATAGTATTTTGTTTGTGGAAACAGTTGTTTTATTAAAAAAACCTGAAATGCCTAAAAGAAGTAAAAGTAACAGCAAGTATTCTAAATAGCCATCAACTTGCTCAAACAATTGTTGAATCTTTAATGAGAAGTCACCTTTCATGACAGAATTCATTTCTATAGTGTCCAAAACAGAGAACAAAGGAGAGCTCACAAGGTATGAAGAACCTTCCTCACCTTAGTGAATAGTTAGTAGTAGTGTAGGCTACGATCCTTTCGTCATGATGGCAACTGCATGGTCCCACAGCAAAGGGATTGCACACAGCTGGGATGAGCGCATATGCATTTACCTTAGTACAGAGTCCACCTTTATTTTTCCCCTCAAGTTGATCAGAAAGTATTTCATAGCAGCATCAAGTATTCTGGGAACCAAGTTGCCTGAGGAGAGGCAGTCTAATGGATTGTTCCCTTTTGTATGGGCCAGTATTTTCTGTGAGAAAACTGAGTTTGATCAGTTTTATCTTATATAAAATTACTGTATAAATTGACTTGACATTTGAACTGGAAATTTGTTCCGCCTTCAGAGAGATAGAATTGGAATAGTCAGCCCTCCCTGATACATTAGCATTTTATAACAAATGTTGCATATGGGAAGAAATTATTTCCTCTTTGATTTACCAGAGCATATATATGCATTATTTTAATCACTACGTTGCACGTATTATTCAGTTTGCTGTGTCATCATGCGTCATGGTAGCTAGCTAATATGCATTGTTCAGTGTGAATTCCAGAGTAAACATTTTGGTTGCAGAAGATGTTTGACTTAAAAAATTCTTAAGGCTTTAAGTACAGCCATCATATTGTTGCAAGCCAACTTAACATTTTCATGTATGATTACACATGCTGGTTCTACATTTGTTGCTATGGTGGTTCTGTTTTCAAAATCTCTGAGACTCAGCTAGTTGTGAAATTTACTGCCTCAGTGATATTTTATTCTATAGAATTGGTAATATATGTGTAATTTCCTCTAACTTAGTAGAAAATAGAGGGGAATAAAATCACTTTTAGCCGAGAGAGAGCATACTTACTGTCCTTTTGTCACTGCATCACTGGCAATCTTAATTTTGAAGGCATGTCTCCCTATTCTAAAGAGAGCGAGTGCCTTTAATAACAAGGTAATAGTAACAGTAAGGAACAATCTTTGAGATTCTTTCTTTGTATTTAAAAGGTATCTTTCACAAAGATCTTTTTGTAAACTGTTCCGCAGATTTGTTTTTTAAGCAAGCTGAACATATAATGAAAAACATTATCTGATATGTTGGTGCCTCATATGTAACAATTGTACCAAAAGACTGTGTTTTAAGAGTGCTGAGGTAAAAAGTCAGGCATTCAGAAGTTAGAAAATGCCTGAATTTGTTGCAGCCTCTGATAGCACCAGCAAAGAGCCTGTGGCTCTGGGCTGGAGCATGTTGGGTGCACGTATTTTCTTCAGAAAACTCCATTTAAAATTCTGTTTCTCTAAATAGTAACACAGAACTTGCAAGGTGACATTTCAGCAACAGCAAAAGTATACTTTTAGCATAACCTTTGATCCAAATTTTAAGTCCTTGTGTTAAAATTGGAGAACACTGGAGATTATCAGCAAAGCTATTATACGAGTTCTCATAGCATGCGCAGCCCAATGTATTTTTGCAAAATTTATTTAATAGGTATGCCTAGCAACCTGAAGCTATCTGCATATATGCCATAATATCTGTCCATATGGAAGGAAACCTGCTCACAGAAAGAAGCAGAAATTTTCTGTGGAACACTGTTATGTTGCTGTCTTACCATGCTTCATTTCATGTTCTACAAGGCTTTTGTTTTATTATTAAACCAATGATATTTGGTGGAGGATCTTTGCCTATCTTTTCTATTTTAGATTCTCAGAGTGGTAAAATTACATGGAAATACCAAACTTTCTTTAAAATGTCTTTCCAGTTCTTATCATTTCAAGACAGGGGAGTAACAGCTTTAGGGGAGTTATAAAATGTGCCTCAGAAATGTCTTAGATGTTCAAAACCCAGCAGTGAGTAGAATGAATATTTCTGTTCTGTATAAAGCAGAATGTTACCAGCTTTAGAACTGCTTCTCCAATTTAATTGTCATAGAATAAGGGATATTTATTTAGTCTTTTCTTCCTAAGGTATGAGGTTTGCCAAAAATACCAGGCAATGACAGGGTTCTCAGCTGCGTCTGACTTTTCTGTTCTTTGTTGAAATGGTTGAAAGTTTCTGAATGCGTCTACTTGTCTCCGTGGCACTCTGTAACTAATAGCTTATTATTACTCAGCATAATAAGTTTAAAAGAAAGAAAAAAAAAAAAAGAAAAAGAGCCAAGATTAACATTACAGAATAACACTAATTTTTCATTTCTTCTAGATAAAGATCTTGACAAGCTCTTGTCACTCTTAAAAAGTCCAGACAAGCAAACTGGGTGGACAGATATTTGTAGAAAACAATTCTGCAAAGTCATGAAAGCCAGACCAGATGTCATCAGTGGAACAAGTGAGTATGACTTACTGAGTTAAACAGAGCAAGTAAACAGAAGGCCACTAGTAAGCAACTGTTCTTTCAAGTTTCATTGAGGATTGCATTATATAGATAAGTAGTCAATAATTTTGTGTTGATTATGAAAACTATTTCAATGGAATTTTCCTGAGAAAACAAGGCTTGTGTCTCATATCCTATTTTTCTCTCTTTGTGGCCTGCGTAGGCTATTTTCAGTGAAATTTGACACAAAAAGAGGGATGAAATATAAGTATCTTCTATGTGGGATCAGAGTAAACCAGCATGTGTTTTACATAAGACACTTGAAGTTTATGATGAATTACATAGCAGTATAAAAGTTACAGGGCAGTTTCAGAAGCCTTAAGGAAGTCATTTATACAGGAACTGATTTAATATTAAAATAGTTAATAAGAAATTTGTCATTTGTATAATGTGGTTAAAGACAATAATTAATGTTTCTAAATTCTCAGAGCTTTCTGTTCTTATTGCATGTTTGAAACAAGCTTGAGCTTATAGTGTTAGGTGATTGTAAATCAGTCTGAGCTTTCACCTTCTCTTTGGAATAATGTGTGTAGACAGAATATGTATGTATTTGAATATAATGCATATATGCAGTTATAATATACATTTTCATTGTACATGTCCATAAATGCATATATTCAGACAGGTCTGTGAAACAGGTGAACAAATAGAGATTCATAACCATTCAGAAACAATGTATTTTCAATGAGCTTCTGCTAGTATAAGAAAAATAAACTGAAGAGTAGCAATTAAAAAAACCCTAGATTTTTCACATGAAATTGTGTATTTACTTTTCTTTCATGACTCTGATCTAGTAGTTCAGTAAGGGCTTTTTTTGATGTTATATATTGTGAAGCACAAATAATTTAGTCATTGTAAAATCAATTTTATTTGAATGCAGCATATTTTCTAGACTGTTCTTTTCTTGGATTATATGTATTGTTTGTTGAAAATTGTGGGTCTTTCTTCCTGCACCTAAAAGGAGTTATTTGTTGAAAAAAATATATTTTTACAAAAACCAGAACATTTAAAATAGCTGGTTTACAAAGAAAAAGTCTCTCCTTTTGTGCTTTGTAGTTAGCCATACACAGCCTCAAAACCTGTGTAGGTTGTTTTCTGTAACTTTGTTAGAGGTACCAGAAGCTAGAATGAGGTATTAAAGAGAGTCATTAAGATTTGTTAACCCAAAGCAAAAAATTATGCTTGCTTCTGAATAACTGTTTCCAGCTGAGGTGGAACGGGGAGTAAAAGTCAGCAAGAAAGTATCCGCAGAACTGTTAAGCCTCTAATGGACTTCTGCAAGTGTTTTCACAAACCATACAAAAAAGTAAAGTATGAAAATAGAAACAGAATAGCATAATGAAACACTAAATAAATAAATAAATAAAAATGCCCTACAAAATATTATAAACTAAGTGTAAGCACTGGTAATTTAAGGTGGATGCAAAGCTGTTCAAATGTTGCATATCTGCTTGGAGATATCTCAGAAGCAGCAAAATATCTGCTAGCGGTGTGGTTTGATACAACATCATATTTTTTGAAACTATTTTATGAGAGACAGCTGTGCTGCTGAGAGGCTTCAGTCCAGATCCCAAGAAATCAAAACGTTCTCTTGTTACAGATGGAGAAAACTTGAGGGATTACAGAACAAAGACACATACTTATGCTTCCTGTACTGGGCCCTTTCTAAGGGAGACTAACATTAACAGCAGTTGAACCAGAACAAAATCAGCAGAGAAGACATTGGATTCAATGACTGCATAGTGTAGCATTTATTGATTTTTAAAATATTTTGTGATCTGGTGTCAGGATTACCAGATTCTGAATCTACAGAACCTGCGTGAGCTCCATAAGAACATTCTTGGGCAAACTATATAGTATTAATATCTCTGATTCACTCTTCTGGTGTTGACTACCATCACATTGACTTGGTCAATGTTTTTGTGCTAAATGCTATAGTAGCGCATTACTTTGGGGAATGTCTGTCTTCATCCCTAGACTGGTGTTTTCTCTGTGAAGCATCACCTCTGACTGTAGCTGTTAAGTTTTTTCTGTGGTCAAGATCCAGTTTTGAATGGCTTTATTGAACTGCTGAAAGGAGATACAAGCCTGAGGAAGGTTTGTATGTCTTTTAGTGTGGCAGAACTGAAAGCATGGGATTTTTCTTGATCATCTAAAAGCTAATCATACTGTAGACAACCAGCTTCTACATTCTATTGTTCTAAGCACAGTAAGCTGAGACAAAGGCATTCTTCTAGTCATTCCTTCTATAGAAGTGCCACAGAATTGTGGATGCTAGGGATATAGCAGTTGGTTGTTGAGTGTCTTTGCATAGGTCACTTAAGTCAGCTAGAGAACCTTCGATAGAGCTCTTGGTCAGCTTAAGTCTTGCCTCTTTTAGACTACTCTTTGCAATGCTTGTGGCCTCCCTGAAGCATCTTCAGTGCATCTAGATAAGAACTTTCTGTGTATTGGAATCTAGGCTTTGGTAGGAAAAGGAACAGACAAATCCACTCCTCTGAGAAATAGCTTAGATTTATGTAGAAAATTGCTGGACTTTGTGAATCTGTTGCATGCTCAAGTCATTCATATGATTGGGAGGTAATTTTTTTTTGAACCAGTGATCTTGACTTGACTGTTTCATTCATGCCTTTTCCAGTTCTACCCCCCTTCTCATCCATCAGGTTTTGCAGAAGGCATTTCTGTTGTTTTCAGCGCCAGCAACTCATTTTTTTATCTGTTCCTAGTTAGTGTTGTGTCAGCAGTTGAATGTCTCTCCTGTCTGGGCAGATTCAATGCCCTTAATCCTTTCCTCTCTTAGGAGACTGTAACCTCTAAGTAACAGAAACTGAGGGTGTTGCAGATAGCATATGCTAACATTCTTCCCTTCATGATGGAGAGGTAATCAGTTCCCAAATCCTAATCATTCTCCTCAGGCTTTATATCCATATGTGGATATGGATAGTAAACTCATCTGAAGTGACTTGCTCCATAGAGTCGTTTGGAATTTCCATGACACATCTCCCTCAGAAATCTGGACTTAGATTACCAATATACTTTTGGGCCTATTAATTTACATCAGAAATGTTCTCTCTTAAACAAGCAAATACATGTGGGACGTATATTTCTTTTTTAAGGTAATTTTCATCTTCAGCCAGTTATTCTTTTAGTCTCAGCAACTATTGATGACTTCAAAGATACGAAAAACGTAGCAGGTCTTGAAATTGCGTATGAGATCTTACTCTGAACACAGGATTTTTCTTCATTTTCTTTACAAGTGGCATGGTTGATGAAAGCAGAGTAGTTATAATCAATGCAGTGTTCTGCAATCCATTAATGCTTTGCAAGCTCTGCATCATCTGAGGTAGCTCTGTCAAAACATGCTGACAAAAAATACTATGATCCTTTGAGGCAGTGTCATTGTTTGTTACGTTTGGGTGCTACAGCCTTTAGCAATTGCTGCAAAAAGTTGAAAGTAACCACTGAACTCTCCCCTTGGGATGAAAAGCCAAAAAGATGGCTATTTTCAGTAGATATGACTGTTGTGTGTGGTTGTGGTTTTTTTTTATTCAGGATAACAAAATGCTAAACTTCGGCAGTTTGTCAAAATAGCCTAATCAGGCATTGTAAATGTACCTTATATCAAGGTATATTTTACGGCTACTAGAGTCTCAAGAAGGAGGGTATCTCAGTTATCACCACTCTGCCTGCATGTAAAAGTAAAGATAATAGGGACTTTAGTTTTTGTTGAAAAGGATCTTCTGGATTCGAAGACAATGAAATACTACATTTTCAGAGCTATTACTAGCATGTTGGTCATAGAATCATGGAATGGTTTGGAAAGGACCTCAAAGATCATCTAGTTCCAACCCCCTTGCCATGGGCAGGGACGCCCTCCACTAGACCAGGTTGCCCAAAGCCTCATCCAGCCTGGTCTTAAACACTTCCAGGGAGGGGGCTTCCACAACCTCTCTGGGCAACCTGTTACAGTGTCTCACCACTTTAACAGTGAAGAATTTCTTTCTAACATCTAATCTAAATCTACCCTCCTTCTGATTAAACCCATTACCCCTTGTTCTGTCACTACAGTCCTTGATAAACAGCTGGTTTCCATCTATCCTGTAGGCCCCTTCAGGTACTGGAAGGCCACAATTAGATCTCCCTGGAGTTTCCTCTTCTCCAGGCTGAACAACCCCAACTCTCTCGGCCTGTCCTCATCGGAGAGGTGCTCCAGCCCTCTGATGAGCTTCATGGCCCTCCTCTGGACTCTCTCCAACAGCTCGATGTCTGTCTTGTAGTGAGGCCCCCAGAACTGGATGCAGTACTCCAGGTGGGGTCCCCTCCCTCGACCTGCTGCTCACACTGCTTTTGATACAGCCCAGGATATGTTTGGCTTTCTGGGCTGCAAGCACACACTGATCCTTCTTTTAAGGAGAAAATTATTTAAATTTCAGTCTTCGTTAGGTTCAGCTAAAGAAGATTTGACTAAATTTAGTCTTGTGTAGTAGTCTTCCATAGGCTCTTGTTAAGAGTGTGAGAGAATTCTCTAGACTGTGATTGCGGAAAGACAAATCAGGGTAACTACGTTAGATTTCCATTCTGAATTGATCCTCAGAGGTGCCTGTTCCCCTCTGCAAGAAGCACTTACATTCTCTAAGCTCAGTTTGATCTTTTTAAATGTGGACCAAATCTTCTGCCTCGAAGATTGCTCAGTTAGTTGTAGATTCTACGTGTGGTCTGCTCTCATTTTTTAGTATGACTAATTTAAAAACACTCCATTTGCAAAAGAGGAAAGAGGGGTTTAGAATAATACAAAAGAGGTGTTTACCTTTTATATACCTACTTGATTTTGCAAGACTTGTTTCAAAATTACAGTGGAATGGTGGGTCTTTCATGTCATGCAGGAAGAGCAATTGCAGATCAAAACTTCTTTCTTCTATCCCCCAAACCAGTTTGGAGCAACTTCCAAAGGAATATCCTGTAAGCAGTGTAAGTGCGTGTGAATGTGCATGCATGGGTGTGAAGATTATGACATGTGATTAGGACTTGAAAGGCTGTTTTTTTCCATTAATAAAGAAGATACTTGTATATTGGTATATGTGACCTTTCTCTCTAATGGAAACATTGTCAGAGTTTTTATTATCTTGTTTTCTTCTTTTCAAAGAAAATGCAGATTCTTCCTTTGCCATTTCAATGTACAATAATTGAAAGTCTCCCAGTATCTTAGGAATTCCCAAAAGTCCTCTTTATTCTTGCCATTAGGAAGGTAATTGCCAACTGTGTTTTTCATAGATTTATTAAACTCAAGTATGGTTAATGGAGGTGAAAATTTCTTTCTAGTAGTGGTGTCAGAAGTCAGCTGTCTGAGGTTTTTCACTCTTGAATTTTTAACCTCTAACACAAGTCCAGCAGGCCTACTGTTAACTCTTCTAAGAAAGTTCTTTTTCTTTCGAACTCCTCAGAAGCATCTGTGAGTTGGTATAGAATACAATCCAGTAACCCTAGTTACATTAAAGGATCTAAAAAAAATCTGATGCTTTTCAGTTTTTTACCTTTTTGGCTTAAACCAAAATTAGAATTAGATAACCTCTTATGGTGGTTACCTATTAAAGCAGTTTTAAGCACATGAATATTTTTAATCAGTGTTCTTACCCAGTTTAGAAGCCATTTTGATTACCTTCCTTTTGTACATTAATTCTTCAAGGAAAAAAAAATCTGCAGGAATTCAGTTCATTTATGAGCATACTGCAATCATTTAGGGAATTTTAAAACCTTTTCATTTATTTTGTGTATGATTATACACTCCTAAATTGAAATTGTCTTTATTTTGGATCTGTGGATTAAATTTTCATGAGGTCATTGCCAGTCTCTTCAATGTTAATACAGCCCAGCTAGCAGAATTTAAGAAAAATCAACATTTTCACTGAGTTGGTAAGCCACAACACTCTATCTCTGAACATAACCTCTGCATGAGAACGTGGGCTTTTACTGACTGTTCTATACAAAGAACTTTCCTAAATGTCTTTTGTCTACTTTTCCAGTTACATGAAAAATCACTGAGTTGGCTTCTACCTTTTTATAAAGATTTTCAGAGTGTCCAAGTGGCAGCTAAATGATGTAGTATTAAAAGACAAAAATTAAAGTAACTACTTGTGATTTCTCATGGGCGTTCTTTTGGAAGAGAATGTCCTGTGAAAACCCTCTATTTGTGTATTAAGCAACTTTGTTTTGATAAACTCTTATGTGTGTCTTCCTCTCTCAAGCTTGATTAAAAGCTTCTCAGAGATCCTGATAGGCACTTAGATAAATACTTTCAAATGGTGGAAATCAATTTAGTGCTTGAGTTTCAAAAAATTGCTTAGCAGTTGAGCTGTCACTTCTCCCATTAACTCAAGCATTGAACTGCAATATTTGACTGCTAGGTCAAGTGTGTGGATGCCTTCCAACAAAAAGAGCAGAAATGTACAGTGTTCTGACTTGGTTTTAAACTTTCTGAATTAAGTGGTATTTCAGTCTTTTCAATGTAGTTCCTGTTTGGTGTTGTAGTATGGTGTATTTCAGTAATCACAATACTAACAGTCATACAGTAAACATCTAGCTAGTTACAAATTTTAATTTCTGCTTTTTGCTATCTACGGCTCCAGGTATAGCCACCTTTTCTCATTTTACAGAAATATTTGTTATATTGTTTGTAGACCAAATTCCACTAAGTGTATTAGTGAAGATTAGTGAGATTTGTTTATTCTCACAAAATGAATAAACTCTGTTGCTCTTCTATAAAATAAATTGCTTTTTGCTAGCCTCGTGGCTTATTAACCATGATTAAAAATACCCATATTAGGTTTAATTAGCAGTTTGTTTTCTCCATAAAAATGTGTTAGAATATAAATTACACATGTATTTTTTTTGTTTTGATTTAGTAGGTCTTTGCAATGCAAAGTTAATTTTGTTATTGTTGGAGTTGGCTCCTCTAACTGTAAATCCATGTTTAGCTGTTGTAGTGAAACTTCTTTTCCCCTTTGCCGTACCTATCAAAACAGTATTATCAAAACTCAGCCTCTTAAAAACTTTTTCTGGACATATCCAATGTAAATGAATATCTGTAAATGTTTTATACAACTAATCAAGAAAAAAAAATAAATCATGATTTAGTGCCAGCTTAAGATGGTTGGAAGAAGAGTTAATTGTCTTAATGATATTTTTTCCCTCATTATTTGTCTGGCATAACAAGCATCAGAGTATAGGTGGAGGTTCCATCTTCCTCCTCCTCACACATGGAATAGACACTGCAGTCTCCTTTTGTGTTGCTTCTCCTGTCAGCAAGGCTAATTCAAGAACTTTGAAACTTTCTCCATTGTCATCTCTGCCACAGATTGTTATGACTTACTTATGCTGCTACAACTGTTTGTACAGCTAACCACTAAAAGGGTTTAATGGATTTATTCAGTCTAAAACCAGCAAAACCACCCCCACCCATGGGAGCATGGATTTATGTGCAGGAATGGGTGGTTAGGGGCTGAAGCTTCAGTGCCGTTAAATTGAGGTGCTGCCAAGGGAATGGTAACAAACCAGGACATCCCATAGATAGCAGCACTTGTTACTCTCTAAATACACTTCCTTGCTTTGCATTATTGTGCAAAGAAGGTTATAACACTCTTCTTTACATCCTGTTTATCATGGCAACAGCAGCTGTTCTGGGATAGCATTTACTTAGAAAAAATGTTCATTGTTGCTATGAGAAATTCTTAATGTGGCTTATCTCAGTATGGGCTTCCTCCATGCAGTATGTGTAAAGGCTTCTTTGCATCCTTTGTTTAAATCTGTTAGGTGGCAGCATGCTCAGCTGGAGTAGCCTCAAACTTGCAGAACTGAGGAATTTGGAACAGTTCTTGCTAATGATTTATCACTGAGAGTTCTCACTAACTTCCTGGCTAACATCCTGTGAAGGTGGGAGATAGGATTTCCTATATAGGGACCAGATGTCAGCATATGACTTATCTATGCGGTATCTGCAGACTCAAAGTTCCATGACAAGAACTGAATAAGAACATTATGGTCATCATAAAATACAGAATTTCCCAAAGGAAATGCTCCTAGTCATAAAATACAGGATTTCCCAAAGGCAATGCTCCTATTGCTTTATTTTAAGTGAGTAATTTTTATCTTGTGATAGCATAGGTGGTTTTATATCATGTTTTTTTGAAACAGCCCTTAAAACTTCTGTTAGCATCATTTTGGGGTGGTATGGATTTTTTTTTGTTGTGTGTGTTGTTTTTCTTTTTCCTGTCTACTTACACAGACAAATATGGTAAGATATTGTAGTTTAAGTAAGTTAATTTTAATTTCATAGAGAAACCGTGTAACAAATTCTGAAGTAATCCTTGGAGGATATAAATATAATATGGGATTCTCTTTCCGTTTACACTGAATTTATTCTCAGTAAAGCTATTAAATTTTAATTTAAGTTAGGAATGGTGTTAGGAATGCAAAAGTGCAATGCATACTTTGAAATGTTCCCCCATAAAACCATGAATAAGCATGCAGGAATTCAAACAACTTTAGTTTCTCACATATTGTCACTTTGTTAAGTAATGTAGTTCCACATTTTGTTCATTGCCTCTGATGTTTTAATGGGTTTTTACTTTTTGCAGTTTTGGCAGAATTAATTGAAATATTCGTGTCGCATCTTTCTGAAAGCCGATCGGATTGTTATTTCAGCATGGGAAACTATAAAGGTCAGTTTCCTAATCATTTATTGCCAGCAGCCTCTTCATATTTAAATTACTTTCCTTTTAAATGTATCTGCAGCATTTTGGGGATTGTTTTAAATGTTCTTTAACAACTCAGAAATTCATTACTTAACTGGTGGGAAATACCTCACTTTGGAGAAAAAGATGACGTGCTTGAGTAAACAGTACAGATAATTATTAGTGATGGCTTTCATATTTCTGTGTGTGTAATGGAAAGATGGAGATGCATAACAGGTGTGAGGGTATGATTCAAAGTATTTGTTGACACCTATTATAGAATGATTTGCAAAGCAGGTGGCATAAACATTTAAGATGGTGTAAGCAATCTGGCTCACCTTTTGAAAACCCCATAATATATAATCAACCCAAAGGCATGCAATTTATATTGCATTAAAGGATCTGTGTTAAAGAACTGCTATTGTTGGCAGAGTAATCTGAGTGTTAGTTTTGTACACATGTCGTGCTTGCAGCCAAGAATAGAGGATGAATGATAAAGTTAATTTATTCTGAGTGTAAAGTAATACATTGTAATATTTTGAAGCACTTGCAAAATTAGAAGATTTAGAAGCATTGTTAATATCTGCAGGAAGATGCACTTTCATTCTTTACTATCTGTCCAGGACTTTTCTCTCAGGTTGTAGCGCAGTCATTTAGAGTACTTACTCTGCCACTAACTGTGGAGAACCAAGCCTATTTTGGGAAGAGTCTGTTATTTATACTGCTGTTTTATTCTCACATCCATAGGATACAGATGTAGTGTCCTTGGAGACTTCAGACTTGCCTTTGAAGTTTCAAAGCATAAAATCCCTTTAGTAATTTAGAGGATCTCTTGCTTTTATGTAGTGGCCTTTACCTTCTGAAACCTTGCTTAATGGAATACTCTTAATTTTATTTGAGAATCAATCTCTTTGCTTAATGAAGAGTTGCTGAAGTGACAGTTCTTTCTGTCACTATTTTCTTTTTCCTTAAAAGGTTTTTGCATTAGTTTGTCATTTACCTTTCAACTTCTCAGGATGCATAATGAGCAATAAAAATGTTTTCATGGACTCCTAAGACTTGTTATTTACATATTTCTGACACTTCCCAATTCAGAGAATGATTTTGATGGTTCCTTGAAAAGCCCGCATAATGTCTTCATGACGTAAATGATTTATTTGACACCTAGACTGCCTCTCTGTAGATCTCTCTTTTTAGGTCGCAGTTGAAAGTATCACACATTCTCCAATGATAAGGAAGGCCCAGGTGTAGTTTTCTTTTGTCTTGGGGAACGCCTATCTCACATTTCTTTGGAGAGCAGTATAGCCCACAGACCTAAGTTGTCAAGGTTATCTTAGTGTTTCCTTTTAGAAAACCTGCCTGGTTTGAATAATGCAAAAACTAACTAGAGGAGGAGCAGACATCTAACTGTGCAGCCTCCAAGTGGATACCTTGCTCAGTGAAGATAGCGTGCTGCTGTTTCTTAATCATACCAGCTGAGTGCTTCCATCCAGTGTGGAAGAACTATAATGAAGGGAAGCAGTAGTCCATACTCTGTTCACTTAGAGGTTGAGTGCCTTAGTTTCAATCCACTCTTCTCAAACTTCTGTTGAAAGCTAGGATTTAAAACACGTTCAGGAAAGTTGAACCTGGATCTTCTACTTTATTGATGTGTGATTTCACCATGGATCATTGATTAGGTGGAGGTGGCAAGAACACTACATTATTTATCTAAAATTTAAGGAGGAAAGGTGTTTTGAAGGAACACCAGGTTTGAAAATCCTGTGACAATTGCATACTTTACATAATATTTTAGAATGGAAAATCCCCAAGAATAGGTACAGAAGCAAAGCAAAGATAACATAGTAAAATTGAAGCTATGATTGTACTCTAGAATAGTAAAAGGGCTTGATTGTAAGAATCAGTTGTACAGATAAATTTAAACTCATTTCAGGTTCTTTTCTGCATAATAAAACATACAGTGTGGCATTCCTGTGAAGATAAGGAATGCACTGTTTTACGCTTCCTTTCTTTGTACAGAAGGGACAGACAAAACATGCTAAAATCTGGAGAGGGACTGTTTATCAGGGAGTGTAGTGATAGGACAAAGGGTAATGGGTTTAATCCGAAGGAGGGTAGATTTAGATTAAATATTAGGAAGAAATTCTTTAGTGTGAGGGTGGTGAGGCACTGGAACAGGTTGCCCAGAGAGGTTGTGGAGGCCCCATTCCTGGAAGTGTTCAAGGCCAGGTTGGATGGGGCTTTGGGCAACCGGGTCTAGTGGAGGGTGTCCCTGCCCATGGCAGGGGGGTTGGAACTAGATGATCTTTAAAGGTCCCTTCCAACCCAAACCATTCTATGATCTTTATCAGACTATATTTACTTAAATTTAGGTTTCTCACTGATTGAATAACGGTTGATCAAATTTGTATACGTTTTCCAGGATTTTCTGCTAATGTGTATGAAGGGTTGGATTTTCTCCAAAAACAACAATTAGTTATTGAATTCCATGTTATTTCATGGTATCTTTTCCATATATGTATGTTTAAGTGCTATTTAAGCTAAATCCTGACACTGCGGTGAGAGTAGAGACATTTTTCTGAATTAGGTAAAGCTAATGTATTGTTAGAAGGTAAACTGTATTCCAGATGCATCTTTCTAGCTGCACGTCTAAGTAAGCCAAACATGTGCTTGGCAATTGTGTGTGTGTCCACCATTCTGTTGAAAAAAATTGGGTCTGAGGAAGTGAAAAACAGTTTCAAACAGTTGTTTAATTTTAATGAAGAGAAGCCACAATTTTCAGGAAAGAGGATTCTGTACAATGCATAGATATTCAGCGTTTATCATGTTTCTTGAAATGAGAAATTGATTATCTTAAAAAATGACAGCTTTCTAAACCCGTAGGTAGTTGTAATTAGAATAACAGTCATCCATCTGCTGTGGAATCCCTCAGGATTTCAGTTGATTATGAAATTTGCAAATATGGAAAAATCAAATTAGTTTGGGTTGTTATCATTTTCTAGATAAGAGAGAAGGAAAAACATCTGATAAACTGCTATGCAGTTGCAGAGTTTAATTATAAACAGTAACACAAATCTTACTGGAAGTTTACTTTCAGCTAGCAGCAACGATACTGCTGTGAGGTGGATTCAGATGAGTAAAATAACATACAATAAGTACATTAAATGTTAATGAACTCTGTCTATCCCCTTTCCCAGAATTAATACTTTCTAGGTTTTTTTTATTTTTCTTTCTTAAAAATCATAATAATTGAAAACCAAATCATTGATGTCTAGCTGTAATAGGCAATAGGATGGCAAGAAACTGAAGTTTGCTACAGTAGTAAAATAAGCATTACTCATTAGGGATATGAAGTTCCTAAAATAGCCACTTGCTCTTCCGGTTGTTAGTAAATTCCAGTTTATTGCAACATAAATGCTCTGTGGAAGTGTACTAGTTTTCTCAAGGTTCCAACAAACCCATTTCTCAAAGAATTCCACTTGCAGAGTAATCTAATATGCTAGTGTCTGGGTTTCTTAATTGATCTCCACCATGTGTTGCAGACTGCCCAAACTTGGGCATGCTATGACCTTTCAGGATCAACTGGGGTTTTTTGGTAGCTCTGGTTGTGTGGGTGACCTTGCAGATGAGTTCTCTATTTCCACTGAACTTTCTCTCTGAAACAGCTCTGCCGTGTACTACCAAACAGAACCTCAGGGACTTCAGGTCTTGGCCGTTAAACTCAACTGTCACGGTGTGTTCTTTCTCTAGATGAGGCTTAGTTCTCCAGCTGAACACAATCTCATAGGAACTTTCTACCATTTAATGAGTTCTTAATTTTCTAAGGGTCAGGAGGAGCAGGTAATGAACTGAGAAATTTTAAAAACACTAATGGGAAGCTATCAATATAGAGCTGATCAGAAGTAGTAGCAAATGAGAAATGCAGGACTACAACCCCAAATTAGGCTGGAAGGAAAGGAGAAGGAAGGGCATTTTCCCCTTTTTTCTGCATCATTTGATGAATGTGCTTCTTTAAAGATGGGTTCCCACTTTAAAGATGCTGTTAGCAAAAAAGCATTTTGACCCTTGCCAGTTTATATGTAACTGGTCTGAAAATGTGGTTCATTCTTAGTGATGTTGCTGCCAAAAATAGCTTGAGTATTGGTGATGACGAATACATAAAGAAGGTCTATCTATGAATATTTTGATCTTGTATTATTATGACAAGCATACTGATGACCTAACAGATACTAGTCAAGGTGGAATTGCACATGAGATTACCTAGCTCTGATGAGAAGCCAACATTCTCCAGCAATTATTCTTGGATCTTGTTTATGTTTTCTCCGTTCACAGTTCAAATCCAACAATAATGATAATTTTCTTTGAAGTGGGATTTTTTTATAGACCATTCTCACAATGAATATGAGATTCAGTCTGTCAGAAGTGCTCTAGATGAGTAGCCTGGTAGAGGAGGTGATGCCATCAAAAAATGGTAGCAAAATGGCAGAAGAGAATACAGTGAGAAACGTATGACTTCTCCTCTGCCCCAACTCAAAGTAATGTTTTAACGTAGAAAACTTTCATAATGACATCAGGAGAGAGGGTAGATACTGACAAAACGTAAAGTTTTATATTGACTGCTTGGGCACTTGCCCACTGACAGTGTCAATGTTTAGATACCCATTGAAGAGTAAGTAAGAAAATGGTTTTTGGGAGAAAAATTAAAAAATTGTGAGTTCCACAATTTCAGTTTATATGGACAAAGCCAAGGACTAGGATCCGATAACTAAATGCTTTAAAGACTTTTGAAGCATCTGCAGGAATTATGCAGATGGCTCTGGCCATCATGGGATTTCAATAACTGTTTATAGTATTGTTACTTACATGGTTCCTTTAAATTAAAAATATTTTGCATCTGTACAAAGACAACTAATGTTTCTTACTATCACTGAAGTTAAAATGTAACCTTCATTAACATTTTGTGAAGATTATTTATATAACCATAAAAACATTTGGTCTGGGCACCAGGGACAGAAAAAACCTAAATCAATAATGTGAGCAACAGCTTTAGTCATTTCCTCCACTTAACACAAAAGGGAAGCCAGTAGTTTCTTTGGGGTTACAGCAGTTAAACAGGAAAATAAATTAACTTAATTAAATTACTTAAAGACCATACGAGTTGTATGAAATACACTGTAAAGCTGTTTTGGTTTGGCATCCTGTTGTTTCAGTATGAATGTGATGTAGCCCGTTTTATGACTTAAGCACATAAAAGCATCTTCATGCTAAGGGGGGGAAATGAATGACAAAGCAATCTTTCAGAGGAGTTGTAAAGTTGATTGAAGTCTAGTCTGATCGGGGAGAATACTACTGGACTATGTGTGCCAGTTAACTGACTCTGAAGTGTTTTCAGCTATAGACTGAGTTTAGTAATACTATGTAATTGCCTTTGCAAATCATGCCCTATGGGATGTTGGTTTTTGTGCTCCTGAATGCTGCAAAGTGTTTTTTAGAAGTACTGCCCATTGAGATGTTTGAAATGAGTATGATCAGACTTAGTACAAATGATCAGTCATGACCTTGAAGCAAGGAAACACTGAAACTGCTTAAAGAATTGCTTCCTGTCTTCCCTTCATTCTGTTCTTCCCATTCCCCCAATCCCTTTTGACACTTATGATTGCTCAGAGTTTTGCAAGAAAACCTGGAAGACAAAAAACAGAGAAGACAATCAGCCCATCTTTTCCTGTTGACACAAGATGAAAACCTTCAAATCCCTTTCTATCACTAGGTTTGTCCAGCAATAAATAAATGACTTGTAAGCAGAAGTCAATCCCCACCTCTCTCCAGGGTCACCTGATTTGCATCTGGAACTATCCAGGATGCACGGGATTGCTTCTCTTTAAAGACAAGATAAGCAGTAGGAGTGAAGCAGGCTTCACCTAGGAATCTCACATTTAGGCTAACCGAACCATGTGTGCCAAGTTGCTCGATGAGCCCTCTTTGCCCTATTTTGCCCTGCTCCCTACCCTCACTGCTCCCCCACCCCAAGCAACAGGGGTCCTAATTATCTCTCTTTTTGGCTCCCTGTGGAACACTGAGTTTGATATAGAGGTAGGAAAGTTGGAAATGAGAGGAAGATTACCAAATGATAAAAAGAAAGACTTCTTTATTGTAGAAAAAGATAATATTCTACAATTTTTTGCATGCAATGTTCTTATCTTTTTGTTTTGTTTAAAGTTGTCACTGGCAATTAATAGTTTGCAATCTTTGGTGTTTCAAAGGAAATATTTTCTCTTTTGAATGAACAAGATTGTATTAAATAGTGGATTAAAAAAAAAGATTTGAGAGCAAGCATACCAATATTTCTTATGACTAGCTTATCTGAAGTATGTATGGTAGGTTGCTAATATAAAGAGGAGCTGCATGGCTAAAAAAAATAATAATATCATTTACCCTTAAAACAGTCCATATTTGTTGCTCTGGAGTTTTTATGCATTTTAGAAAGAGAGGTAAAGTCAGCTTTCTATAATAATATTTTTTAAATTGTAAATTGGTTGCTAGAGAATTCTGCTGTCCTTCAAGTCACTGATTTCATTTTGGCTTGATTTCTATTTTACAGTTTTAATTTCTGTTTTAAAGAAAGAAGTGTAATATACCTGTTCAACATAGAATTTTTGTTTTATTAGATAAATAAAAAGGAAATTTCCAAAGCACATTGTTCGTTCCATTTAATAATAGCCACAGCGCTGTATCATGTTGTTATCTAATTCACGTTCAGAGAGTGTTCTGTCCTTTGTTTGAGGATAAATGGAATTCTTATTTGGAAAATTGATCTGTCAATGCCTTTTGGTTTGAAACACAATGGGTTTCTAGACAGTTAGTTATATCAGGTGTATTGATAAATATCTCTCAAATGAGTTTTGTAGAAAATTAAATTTAGTGTATTAAATCAGACGTATTATGAGCATCATTACAATAGTACAGTCACAATATATTCCTGCAAGCTTACTAGTCAACTTTTTATCCATGAATTGCAATATGCAGTATTTCAATATTCCACTTACTGTTAGTAACAATTTTCTAAGCTTAATGGAGCATTTAAGGTTTCTAGGTCCACTTTTTAATCAGTGGGAAGTGGTTCTTTGTGTATTCTAAGTGATTTTATAGTTTCCTAAAGCCTAGTCTTCCCACTCTATTAATTGGGAAACAAAATAGAAAATCAAAACTTTTGACCCAGGACAAAGAACCACAGTTTGTGTGTTCCTGTTGTGAGTTGTGGATTGGCAGCAACTTGACGGCCTAGTTTACGGAGCTATGATTATATAAAATACACTGGTGTACAAAAGCAAGAGGTTTTGCCTTGGTGAGGTACTGTGTGATATGAAATTATTATTCAATCCAAAGTCTATGTTAATTTTATCTTCTTTCACAATACAGGGGGAAATATCAAAAGGAAAACTGATAAGGAGAAAACCTTTTTCAGCAACTAAGAAATTATTACAACAGAGAAGAAAAGGCAATGAGAATCAATGAAATCAGTTGTGTTCTTTTAATGTTAGTGGCAAGTAAGCATTCAGTACTTGCTGTAAACTGTTATAGAATGGAAACTGGGCTCAGATTGTGGGTTGTGATACAGTTGTTCCTCGTTCCACCCTTGCTGGACTGGGATACCAGCTCTTCCCATTGCCACCCACAGGAGAATCCACCTTGGAATGGAGGCAAGGGCTTCTTTGTGGCTTAGAGATTGATGTACCACTTGCCTCTCCCCTCCCATTCAATATGGTCCTGCCAGGACTGAATTAGCTGTTAGTTATAGCCAACTCATTCACATCCCCCTGGTTTGTCTTCCATTGTGGTTTCTAGGTCATAAGTATGCCTCTTGCATTCACAACTGCAAACAGGAACCTGAAAATGAATTGACTGTTGGTAAAGTAATTGCAGCTTGAGTAAACAGGTAACTTGGAACAGGAGCTGTAAAAAGATATGAACTGTTTCACTCATCTCTGTGGGGTTTTAACTGAAATGCCTTGTGATTTTATATGTATTCTTCCAAATATTGTGCTGCTGGTATACTATGCAAAGGATATTTCAACTTCTGTTCTTGGGTAAAAAAAAAAAGTCTCTAATGTGGGATTGCTGTTTCAATCTCATCAGATTATTGAATAAATTCATTTTACTCAGACCAGTTGATTTTTCTTAGTTATACATGTATTTGTCAACAGTACAAGGTTAATTGCTCATGAGCCTACCACTTAAATCATTATCCTTTACTAAAGTTTTAATACAGAGCAAGATTTTTTTCTTACACTTCCTCTGCTGAATTATATTCCTTTATTGTTGAGTGTAACTTTGCTGTATTGTTTTCTTCAAGAAAATTTCAACCTACTTCATCTCATCTGAGCAGAGTGCTTCTTAATTTTTTTTTTCCTCTAACTTTGCTTCCTAGCCAGAGGCGTTTCCTCCCATAACCTGTAAATATTTAATCTTTAATACCTTAGTCCTCATTTGCTTACTAAGAACATAGAGTGTTTACTTGAATGGGTTGCCAGGGATTCCTTCAGTTTGATTTCTCTGTCTGTCTGAGAAAGATTTAGAAAAAATACGTATCAAATTACTGTGCAATCTGCTTAAATGATAAACTTAATCTGATTATATGAATATATTTTAATTATAATTTATTTTCTGTTTCCATATCTATTATTTAAATTTTTAAAAAAGTCAATTGGTTGTTAAAGTTTTTAAATTTATTTAACTGTGTAACTGTATTTTTTACTTTTTTCTTTAATTAGCACTTTGCCTGAAAGAAACATATCAAAGGTTTAAGCTTTTGGCTTTCTAACTCATAACTATAAACTGTAGTTTTCTGAGGTAGAGCTATATTAGGTGATATATGTACATGAGAGAAACTGCCCTGTTTTTAATTGCATTTAGAATTCAAAATTTTGAGAAAATATTACAAGAGAGGTTGCTTTAATTCAGATTCATTAATTCCTCTAACTTGGATTTTTAATTTAAACAAATGCAGGAAACGGGGTATGTATTACTGTGTGAAAGAAGAATGCATAGTAATACAGGATTTTCTTTAAACCCATAGTTATAAAACTTTCTGACATTGATATCAAAGTAGAATTTTTGTTAGTAAGGTTGGGTTTACAGCTAGGAGACTTCAAGGCTACTGGAATGGAAAAAGTAGATCAGAAAATGCTGCTTTGTCTCATTTCTTGACCAGAAGGAAGAAAGCTCTACTAAGAAATGGATCTGAAAAAGATGATGTTTGTTTACGTTGTGCTGCAAAGCTAATGATAACCATATTACAAGTGAAGATTGTCTTATAACGGAAGTGATTTTAATTAAAAAAATAAGTGTATGAGGAATGCAGATTCTTCATGCATCCTTTGCCAACATTACTAAACTCATTTCAAATGAGAAACAGCTCTCCAAAATTGGTATTCCTACATGAAAGCAGTTTTACATTAGTATTCAGTTTAAATCATATTTATCACAATACTTTATTATATTTTTTTTTTTGTTTTAGCCACGGATGCAGATGTGAAGAATGAAAGTCTTTCATCTGTGCAGCAGCTTGGTGTTGAAATGACAGTCAGGTACATGGTGTTAAAATATTTCCCTAGTGTATTTCTAGAATTTGTTTGATTTTCATGGAATGACTTTAATGATATTTAATCCATCAACTCAGTGCTTTATACCATTTAAATCTAAAGATCATCTTTAAGAAAATGAATTCTAACTTGGAAAATGAAAAAGGTATTAGTACATAATTAAATTATCTTTACAGATTATATATGCTATTATCCTTTATTGTTGTAAAGGCTAATTGTAACTTGTTACTAAGATTTACCGTAAAATTACATTATCCTGAGTTATGTGTCTGTCTTTCCTCACATTACTTCTCTAAATTGTTCTGTTTAGCTAAGCTTAGTTATATGCCATTTAAATATTTTATTTGGCTGGTAATTTCCAGAGCCGTGATGAAGGAAAAGCTAATGTGTCTGTACTTCCACAGATTGTTATCTTTAGCATTAATATTTGAATTCTGATGCTCATAATTACACGTACAACGTACTTAGATGGAATTCTAAATATGTATGTGAAGAAAATGAGTCGTGTGTTAGAGTAGTTGCTCTTCCCCACCCACCACAGTCTCTAACACTAAACTAAAAGGAATTTAGATGAGGAATTGTACCAGTGAGTAGCAGGTGTTGGGTGTGTATCCTTCATAGATAAAGCATTACAGGTTTTATTAAACCATTTATGTGTATATCTGCAACATAGCGTTTGTGATGAACAACGCTATGACAGCTTAACTTTCACAGGCCTACTTAATATGAGTTCTTGCTTTTTAGGAATTTTAAAAAAAATATTTAACCAATATTTAACCTTTAAACAGTTTTGGTTTTTCACTTTTTGTGCTAGATATGGAAAATATCTAAACTTGCTAAAAGAACATGCTGAAAATGGACTGTGCTTCGTGCTAATGAATTGTGAGAAATTTCTGAAACAACAGCAAAGAACTGTGGTATCTTCACTGTGTATCCTTTCTTGATGGCATAAATTGTATTACCTGCAAAAGCCAGTGGAATTTGAACTCTCAGTTTGGGCTTTTGATGGTGGTGTAGGTGTGTAATATGTAAGAAAGAAAAAAAACAAACCAAAAAAAAACCCAGCACGCTTGCTTTGAAATTTTGTTACGTTACATGCACGTGCAACGCATTCAAGAAAATCTTCACCATTTTTTTTCCCCCATACTTTTTAAAAATTGTAAATCTCAATCATCTCTCATTGTTTAGGAGTAGGATCACACCTTTCTGTATGTGATAGTGTAGAGCAACACATCTTTGAGCATTAATAAGTATCTGTGGTACTCCTACAATACCAACGTTGTTAATGGTAATGCCCATGTAATGATACATGGCTGTAATCTGATCAGCAGGAATGTTTTTACTTCTGACTCTTATACGTGGAACTTTTTTTTTTTTTTTTTAAAATAAAGCAGATACCTGTTTCCAACGAGTTTTGTTATATTCTTCAGGTATTAGACTTAAAAATCACTATTGAAACAACTTCAGGTATATTAGTCAGAACATGTTTAATCTCTTTTTTTTTTTTTAAGCTTTTCTTTTACTTTGGGTTTTTTCCATAATCTTTACAACTCCTCTTCCTCCACAAGTCTCGTTTCTTGTAGTATAGGCACACTTGTTTTGGTGTGGTTTTTTTGCAATTACTTGGTTTTTGTTCGCTTTGCTTGATTTGGCTTGACTGCTTATGGACTGGAAAAAAAGTAGTGTATAGGGAAAACATCTTAAATGGTTTCTCCTCATTCAGTTTGAGAGGCAGCTGTGCCTCGAGAAGCTGCCTTATGCGCAGGGATATTCCCCTTGCCCCATCTCTAACAAACCAGCTCCTGCCTCTTGGTGCGTCGCCCTGGGGAGGAGGAGGGCAGCAGTTCCCGCAGGGCAGCGAGGAGGAGATCTCTGCCTGTTCCTTAACCTTCTCACGCAGGCTGCTTGCAGGAGCGCTGTGCTGGCTACGACTGGTTTGCGTCTTCTGTCTTCCTCATAATGTCAGGGGACGGGGAGAAGACACTGACGTTTCTTCAGCGGTTTTCGCGTCTTCTTGTTTCAGCATTTCTCTGGCTACCAAGACTGCATATATCTGTAAGAATTTAAAAGCTGTTTCTTTCTGAAAGGCAATTTTGAAAGTGTCTAAAGGAGGCTTTATCAATTTCTCTAGTTTTGGGTGGGGTTTTTTGATGCATTAAGTTTTCATTAAAGCCCTTTTACTGAATACGTGACCCTGAAAAATTCTCTCAGAAAGATACAGATTTGGCATCTGCTCAAATGGTTGTTTAAAAGTAGTTGAAATAACTGGTGGACTGATAGTGAAGGCAATGTTACTGAATTTTGAAGCTGGCAGTAAAATAAACTTTGTGAGCAGAGTTAAATTCTGTGTGAAGGCTGCAATAGTGTGGAATGACCTTTTCTTCATTATTACAGTGTGCAAGTCTGTCCTTTTGAATTTTTTAGTAAATCTATCAGTTTTAAAATTTACTCAATATGTAAATACTGAATGCTTGGTAGTTTTAAATTACTAGTATTTTGGATCAACTTTGTAGTATAAGAAACATCATGCCCACTTTTATTAGATCTAATTCCATCTATTTAAAATAAAATCTTTTTGGTTTCATTTTGTACATTGCCACGTTGTCTTGACTGTTTTGAACGTAAACAACTCTAGTCTTTACTAGAGAAATCTGGGGTATAAGAAACACAGATTAGATTCTGTACCTCTTCTACAGACAAGCCTCTGTATTAATATGAGTTGGTCTGTCTTTTCACCAGAAACGACCGTGTTGGTCCACTCACAGCACTGAGTCCAGCTCTGAGGTTGTTCCAGCATGATGAAACGTTGCTCCATTGTGTGAATATAATTGTGCTGAACACCCTCAGTCTGAGAACTTAAGTGTCATCTTCCATGCAAGAACTAGTCAGCATTGCAGGCAGGTTGCAGCAGTGCTAATGTTCATTCTCAATACCTAAATGATTTCTCTTTTCTAATAGATCTTGAAAACACAAAGAGAAAATGCATTAATTAACCTATTTGCATAATTTCCACAAGGTAAACTAAAATAAAATGTCAAAACATGAATGAGGAATTATCTAGCCATTGGATTGTGATGCTGCCTACCTCAGGAATGAGGAAAATTCCAAAGGATGTACTTTGGTCTTCTAGCACGAAGCCAAAGATTAATTACCTAGAACCCAAGCACTGACATCCAGAGCTTTCCGTACTGATAAAACCTCTGTTCCTTTTGCTGCACAAAATAGAATTTCAGTCACACCAGCCATGCATACTGCAAAGAAACATGCACACAGAAAACAACTTCACATCCTATAGAAGTTCCACTTTTTACACCAGTAAAAGGGGGAAAAAAATCCAACAGAAATTCGTCTTTTTTTTTTTCTTCTATTCTTTTGTTTAAAATACAAAAATGGTTTCTCCATCCCTACTTTGACAATTGAAGCTTACGTGCAAAAAACTAGATTGCTAATGCAAAGGAATAGTCAGGATGTATTTTTATATATGTATATGTAAATAACAGTTTCTAACTTTCAGTTTTCTTTAACTACATGTTTTTCATGATGGTAGCACTGGCTTTTTTGTGTATGCTATTTCCTATCTTTAAAATAATTTGGATGACTTATCTTGCAAGTAAATGCGTATAATTTTATATATTGTTCTTAGCAAAATATTTTAAAATAACACATTTTTGTAGTCAGTAATCCTTTTCCTCAAAGTTGTTGTTGTTAATCAGATGCACCTGCCTGTTACCACGGTGGAATCTGGCATCCATCCAGTCTATTTCTGCAGTGCTCACCACATTGAAATGTTGCTGAAAGCTGAGTTGCCACTCGTCTTTTCAGCCTTCCACATGTCTGGTTTTGCTCCATCCCAGGTAATTGATGAAAGCACATGAATGTATCATCAACTTTTTGTCTTAAATCCACAAATCAAGGACATTCAGGAGCAACTGTGGGTTTTCTATATGGCACTTGTATGGTGGTTGTGAAACTGGGGGTAAGAAATGGTATTGAATGCGTAGTGACTTAGAGCGTCTGAAAATAGAAAGCAACTGACTTTGATAATGACAGTGTACTGCAGTGTATTGATGACCTTCCGTAACATGTTCATGCAGAAAACTTGATAAAAATAATATATACTAAAACCTCAGATTTGTCATTAAAAATAAATAGAATATCTTATTACCTAGAATAATTTTCTAAATTTTCCATAGGCAACAAATGAGTAATTTGGGATACGTGTGTAATAGGAAGCAGTTCAGGTGATATTAGAGCAAAATTAATTTTATATAAGCTGGCATAAATATTACAATCAGGTAACACACTATTCTTCTATATTAAAGAGATGTTACTACAGAAGAATATTTATCCATAATGTTAGCTTTCATTTTACCTACTTACTACAATTCTTTGGTGATATGGAAAGCTATGTATGGAGCATTGCTTGTAAAGGCTACAGTTCTGATGAAGCGTAAATATCTTCATGCAATAATGAGTTAGATTGCTGATGCAAATGACCTCTCACCACACTAAGAAAGTTATTGCTGTTCCAAGGCAAGAAAAACATTTTTTTTGTCTTACGCCTTCAAGATTCCTTTCTACCACAAGATTAAGAGACTTCTTAATGGGGGCAGATGCCAGTGTGGTAAAATAGTCAGCTTGATTTGATCTTTGAGTAGAGAAGATTGGTAGATGAGGGACTTTATCTCAGCATAGGAATGAGATGCCTATAATGAGGTTCCTCTTTTGGGGTAGCAAAACACATGGGGATAGTCACTCCTTCCTCAACTAATCTTGTGTAAGTTATACTGTATGCTTTTTTAATGGCATTCAATTAATAATAGACTAGTGATTGTTTTAAACTGCTGACAAGATTTTTTTGTTCAGGGATTTTTCTTTTCACTTAATGTGTTACTGAAATGCTATTGGTGGGTGCCGCTGTATCTTCTGTGTCATTTTGCAGTTCTACTGCAGAATTAAACCCAAACAAACCCTGAAGTGTGAAAACAACTCTGATGTATTTAAGTGCTTGTGTGTATCAATACCTGAAAACAGATTTAATGCCAGAGTATGGCTGCTGTCATCTAATTAGAATCTTGGTACTTCTGCTGCTGCATATTTTTCAACACTTTAAGGACTGATTAGCAGAAAATTTGTGGTCTAGAACTAAATGAAATGTGCTGTACACTTCTTAATACATTGTGATTTTGAACTGGAAAAAGAAGTCACTAAGTGTGTTCCATAGCCACTTCATTAAATGAAAACATGTCTTAGGGAAGAGCCTGACATTCATTTATAAGGCAAAGAACTATGTTAGTTTGAAGGAAAATCCACATTAAACACACCATCACCCTCATTACCCTCTAGGCCAAGTTTTAAAAAAAACATTGAAAAAAATCACCTTCGCTATCATTGGACTTTGAGTTTTATGTCTCAACCTCAGGAGTTGCCAGAATGTACTCAGATAAGTGAGATGCGTGGATACAGGATGTTATGTCTAGCAGAACTCACTGGAAGTCTGTTCAGAGTCTGTGATTTAAAAAATGGTGATTCTTGGCTTCTTTTGTACTTTATCCCTTTTATTTTCATAAGGAGAGTACTGTTATAGAAAAAGGGTCTGTAGTATCGAAAAGTTAAGAGATGAAGCTGATCAATTATGACTAAATGTCTACAGCAATTTAATTATATATAATATCATTCTCATCTAGATTTGTCTGCAATGGATAACTCAGTGTTTCTGGAATTACATGGACTGGAGCGAAATCTGTCACTACATTGCTATATGTATTTTCCTGGGTCCCGATTATCAAATATACCTGTGTATTTCTGTGTTCAGACACCTACAGCAAGACATCCTGAAGCACACTGAAGCTCAAGATCTCCAGGTTTTTCTTAAAGTAAGGGTTTCTTTTTTAATGTTTCAGTTGCTGAAGGGAAGCAAAGCTCTCAATACTGAAAATACATATGTTACTTAATCTGAAGCTCTGACTGAATTTCACTTATTGATTTTGAGTGAAATAATGCTTTAATTTTATTTAGTTCCTTGCAGGAAATTGTGGTATAGTATTTTCCAGACAATGTTTCCTACATTTTGTCCTGATCAGTTCCCTTTGTATGCAAAGTAAATACCCACGTTAAGTCATGAGGGCATTTGATTCACTTCTCTGTGTGGCTCCAATCTCATTAAACTAGATGTTCTCCAGAAAGGTGGGTTTATGCTGTGGTCTCCTGCTGAAGCTTGAAGACATGTGGCACAAAGCTCAGTGAGCTGTTACTTTGAATGGATTCCAATTACTATACAACCAGCCTCACAGTTTCATATTTTTTGCCATATTATAAATTATATTTGGTTATTGGATTCTTTTTGAAGGGTAGTGCTTAGCTATAGATGCAATCATGAAAAGATGTGAATATTTGATGACTCCTCTGACACAGTTCTGCTTTTTTCTATTTCTCCCCCTCCCCTGCCCCCCGCCCCGGTCAAAATTCTTTTAAGAGCTATATATGTGCATCTTAGTCTGTCCTAACAACAGCAGCTTTTTGACTAGTTTGCATCCAACTTACATATTCTTAAATAGGAATGCCAGATCAATAATTTTCCTTGAAAATGTTAGACTGTGTACCAAACAAGTGAATTGTTTTGTTTGACCTGGTTTTAGTCAATGTGGCTTAAAAACTACTTCATCTTGATGGCATTATTGGGATCCTTTATGTAAACTATAGCAGAGAAAATTTAATGTTGTCACCTACTGTATAAACAGGCCAAATATTTGACATGATCCTGTTAAATTAATGAGAAATACTGTGTATTAATGCACTACTGGAGTATTTACAATTCATTGAGTGACTGCTGCAGAAAAAGAGGAGTTAATACTGTACTTAAACTGTACTCTTGCTTTTGATAATCTGTCATTGTAGTCGTTCAGTTTCAGCTACATTATGGGCTTTATGTGAGGTTACTTGGGTTTAATACTTGCAAAAGTGTTAGTCAGCTGCCCTTTTATTGAAATAACCAAATTCATTTTCAAGATTTAGCCTATATCTCACCACATTTACAAATTTGGATTACTGTAATGGAGTGATTCTATTAAAAGTGGAAGTATAAACTATTGTAAGAACATAATCCAAGTTAAGGAAAAAAACAACAGCAACAACCTTTGAATGTTCACTTTATATTTTTTGCATGTAATGTCATATCCTGGACTTCATCCTGCTTGTGGTCATTTGATATACAAACGAATCCTGCTACCTATTTTCCTTCCAAGAACCAATAGTACTTTCTGGTTTTAAGCTACTAACATGCATTATATCTGTCATGAAAAGATGATGATTTGACAGCAATACACCTTTGCTGGTATTATCTAGTAAGTAGTTACAGCTATCTGTTAAAATTATAAACAAATACTTTCTTCTTGAAATATAAATATACTTTCATTTCCAGATGAAAAAAGAAGTTGGAGACAACTTTGCTGTCAATTCAGATGACATTATGCGTGGCACTTAAAATAAGTAATTCACCCATTCAATGTGTCCTCCTAATAAAAAACAAATGACAACCCGTGAAAGAGATCATCTTCTATTACTCTATAATTTGCCTTTCCTCTGTGCCAAGAGGAAAGTAGAAGTAATGAATTGTCCATGAATACTTTTTTCCTTTCTCTGGTTCTTTCTGTTGGGTGAGATGGGTTACTAACAGTTATGATCCCTTTGAGATATCTTGAAGTTTCAGCGTTAACTGAATTTTAAATTTATTGCTTGGTCTTTTATCAATCCTTTCATGGAAGGATGAAGCTGCATAACTTTGTAATTTCCACATGTGAACCAAGAATACTGTAACACCTCAGTAAACCCATCTCGACTCTCTTGCTTTTATTGGTTTCATTTGGGTAAAATAGAGAAACTGAGGCTACAGGGTTTGCAACTTGTTGTAATAGCACATGTAGGCCAGTGTGTCACTTTCTTCTAGGAGTAATTTAGCTACTCTTCAGTTTACTTTCTGTGAGTATCGGCCATATTGTCGACAACTAAGTTGCTGACCAATGCTTTAAAATGTGTTCACATTTAATCAATACAGTATCTGACTGCTTAAAAAGAACGAGTTGAATATCTACTATAGTTCTCTGTTGGAGTCAGCTTTCCACTGTAGTCAACCCTCTCACAGTGCATGAAGAGCAGCTTGGAAGGTAAAAATTTGCCCTTGCTTTCACTTTTGAGTAGGGGAGCAGAAATATGAGGACCATCTTGAATTTCTGTTCCGATGCCAAAGTGCAGCCTTCCAAGCCTCAGCACGTTTCTCAGGAGATTTCTGCTTACCAGAGATGCACGGTTAATACACCAGCAGATGCGCGTCCACAAGGACTGTCTGGCTCCAGAGAGATTTTTGCAGCTGCCGCCAGTGGTAATACTGTGCAGTAGATGGTCTGCACACAAGTTGTTCTAGTTCAAAGCATCATCAGATTCACCCATTTTACCTAGACTGTTCTTCAGGATCCTGCTTTCTGCAGTGCATCCTCCCTCTCTAGTATAATAGCCATGAGAAGGAACATGGCTGGTTCGTTTCTTTTTCCCGAGGGCACCTTCTTTTACTCTGTGTTTTGGAATTAGTAAGAATTAATCGTTTGTGGTGATGCAGAAGTGTTTATTCTGTCTTTATTTAAGCACTTCATAAAGATCTTTGTTTATCATTGATTTTAAAAATAAGTATCTACTGGTACTCTGGTGGTTTTATTGAGAATCTAGTTGATATAAAAGCCACACTAACAAACTTTTAGCGTGTCATGTGCTGGTATAAAAATCTTTTGAAAGAATATTTTAGTACCTGACTTTGTCTTTTTAAAGCTTACTTTGTTTTCCTTAAAAGTCTTCATATGGCATGTTCTCCAAAAACGAGATGAACAAGGTCCACCTGAAAAAACTATTTGTTAACAAGACTGTAATTTGGAAGGACTGTCTGGAAGCAGAGATTACCAGTCTTTTATTTCTAAATGAAATGTAATAAAATGTGTGTATTTTAAACACCCAGGCTGTGACAAGCAGAACAAAATGAGCTATATTTAGCAGCCTGGAATTAATTAAATTTGAGTTGTGCATCTTTTTTTTCCCTAACTAATAAATGTTTTCTGTATTTGTGCAGGAAGAAGCATTCCATGGATTTCGAGTGAGTGATTATTTAGAATACATGGAAAGCTTGGAGGCAATCTACAGATCTATGCTGCTGAAAGACATGAGGAACATAAGAGTGCAGAATACATAGATGAAGCAAACAAGCACTTTATTTTCCAATTTTGGTTACATCCTTTAAAAGCATGCTGATTGATTGATACATCAGTCTTAGCTAAAATAAGCCAGGCTGTGTAAATGTACATACTGTAAAATAAGAAGGGTTTTCAGAATACAGTTTTTACAAAAGGACTTTAAGTTTAATGACTTAAAATACCACATTTTCCCAGACAGGCTTTATGTACAGCCTCATGTTCAGTTTGCAGAAGGCAGCTTCAAAACCCACCTGTAGGATGCTGAATTGTCTTCCTTAGAACATAAGTCTTCCTTATAAAGCCTTGAACTTGTTCCCAAATCATTGCATTATGGTCATCATCTTGTAGTACAGTCCTACAACTTCAATTTCACTAGGGTCTGATAAAGTTTTTTTTTGGGTTTTTTTTTTTTTTTTTAGAAACAAGTGGTAGTATGTGTTCATATGCATGAAAAGTCAGCAAATGAAGAGCAAATTCCCTGTACATAGCTGTTCTGACTTTGTGGTTAAGGTTGAGAAAATGGGGTGTTAAAATACATACAATGAAAAAAGACTGATATCCCTGTCTCTTTTTTCATAAGTCATTTTATGTCATAAAACATCTATTTGTAACATACACTCTCTGTATGCGTAAGTGAATGAGAAGCCCTTGAGCGGCCTGCTTTTCATCTCTCTGGAAAATGATCATTTTTAAATGCGGTTTCCTTCAGACAGGAAAACTAATAAGAAGCATCATCTGTGCTTGCCTTTCATCATCAATAAAAAAGCAAGAATTAAGGCTGCTAGGTATTTTCTAACACCAGCAGTGTAGGCGAAAATTCAACATTGTTGACGTTGACTGAAATGCCCAAGTTCAAAAGAAACATGGTTTGCCTGGGGAGTGTTGCATCCCATTTACTGAAAGGATAGGTTTTACGTAATGGTCAGTGGGCAGCTGAGGAAACATTCTCGTGTCTGTCTTTTTCATATTATAGCACTATTAAATATTATCTAGGAAATCTACATATAGTTGTGCACCGATTAATAGTTATTTTATTGAAATCAAATAGTGATCTGGGCATGATGTTGAGTCAATAAATAATACTCAATTAGATGACAACATATTCCTGAAATGAATACTACATTTGGTTTGTCAAGAATTAATAAATACCTTTGATTTAAATTAAAGCCAATAAAATGATAGTTATTAGCAAGCAGGAGGGCTTCCTTCATTATTAGCAAGTAATCAAAGGATGTAGATGGAAAATGACAAGGTATAATCCTGTGGCCTACCCCCCACAGTATTTGTAGATTACTTCCTTTTGCAACAACTCCCCCGACCCCCCCCTTCTATAGTTTGTTGGCCTTCAGGGCTTTTCACCTGTGCTTCCAGGTATTATCTCAGTTGATTCACTAATTCCCATTTCTCAGAAGGCCTATTCTACCCTATTTTTTTCATCCTCCACTACAGGAGGCATTATAGTGACGTGAACTTTCATCTGCTTTTTATGTACTACCTCACCAGTAGAACTTTATGGTTTACAGCTTTGTCTTGTGAGTTACCCAAGTTCACTGTCTGAGTACTGGGAAAGTTGAAAGTTCAGACAGTGGGATTAACTCAGCCTTGGTGCAAAACTTTTGGGAGTATTTCAGACACGCTAGCCTGCTTTTTCTCCTCTGCTAGACTGGCTGTAGAACCAGCATTTGTTGCATGCTGGCCCACAGTCTTCCCCTCTGAGTAACAGTACTGATGTTTTATATTCATTCATCCATACCAGGTAGTTTTGACTGATGATCTCTGACTTTGGTCTGAAGGCTGGATTTGTCTTTTTGTAATTATTTCACAGATAGTGTCTTCTGACAATTCCCTCTGCTTTAGTCATTATGTTCTATAATAAATACCAGCATTATGTCATACCAGTCTACATCTATTCTCTGAGGCTTTCATGCAGTACCACTTCCTACATTGCATTTTCTTCTTTCTGGGATTGTTGAAGGGTAATGTGATACAGGGCATCTTCATGATGGCAGATGGGAAGAAGCAGGTAAGGACAGGCTGTTCTTTCGAGGAAATTTCTAGTATAATGGTTTCTGGAGTATTCTGCTCTGATATCTGACATATAGATGGCCACGAAAGGAAGAAAGAAGTGAAAACTATCATAATAAGGCTAGTTGTCATCAAACCTGGTGTTGAAGAGTCACACTGGGTTCCACAATATTCTGTAGTAGCTGTAGAACTGGTTTTAAAAGCTATGCTCACTTCAGAGTGTTTAGAAATCCTTTTGCACACTTTTCTGAAAGTGGCCTGGAATATAACTGCATGATTACTATCTATTAAGAATATTATGTTGCATGATAAAGCTTTACATAAAAAGGCCCGAAGTTCTAAAACTGGTGCATAGCTCCCTTTTGGTTTGGGTGCTTGTGAAGAAATTCACCAAAGAATCTTACTCCTGTATTGTGAGTTGGCTTACTAGCAGCTGCTTAGGCAGTGACTGTCCTTTTCCTGTTTTAGAGGTGGGAAGCAGTCTGTTTTCAGAAGTATTGCAGTCAGTAGGCAGATTGTAGCTGAAAGCTGACTTAATGGAAGAAAGGAGGTAATGGCTTTAGAGGAGATTTTGCTTAGAAGGCTTCATCTCTAGACACTTTCCCCCTTCCTCCCCCCGCCCGCCTCTTTCCCCTATATTTGCCCTTTATTAATGCATTTCTTCAAACCATGTTCTTTGGAGGAAAAACAAACAACCAAAAACCCAAAGCAAAACTTTTAAAAACTCAGACATTAACACAACAATGTCTCATCTAGCCCAGCCTTGATCAAGACTTAATTACAAAGTCTTTCCATGAAACTGCCTTAACTTTCATTTAAGGTCTTAATATCTTGTGTTGGAAACTAGTGTCACTCACTAATGGCAATGTTCAGTGATGGCATCTAAAGAGACTTTGCAATTGGATGAAGTAAAAGTTCTACTCCATAGAAAACAGAAAATACCAGATTATTATTTACTTTGAAACTATAAGAGAGTCTCTAGTGTCATCAGTATCAAGTTCCTAAACAGCTTTTTGAAAACAAGATTATTTTTGGCTTCGACTATAAGTCTGCACTCATTTTCCCTGAAGAAATTTGCATCAACAATTCTGAAGTTTCTTGAAATTCATCCTTCCTCCTTCAACCACCCAGAGTTTCTAAAAGGCACGTAATGTATCTTCTTATTTGGAGATCTATCCTTTCTTAGGATTTCAGTTTTATTTCAGCCAAAGTAATTGTTGCACTACTTCAATTTAGAGTGAAATGCCCTGTTCCTGCAGTTACCTTCAAAGAGATTTTTGGTCTTGGTAATTATTTTGCATAGAAAGTTGGTAAAATTGCCTTGACCTTGTAATATCAGACCCTTAGTACCTTGATGTTTCCAATGACATTGCTTCTTTATCAAGTGAAACAAGATACAACTTCTCTAGCAAAAAGTTACTTATCATCTGTATTCTTACAGGAAGAAGTCTTTACACTGTGAAACATAATGTCCTGGTTTCAGCTGAGAGGGTTGATTTTCTTCATAGTAGCTAGTATGGGGCTATGTTTTGGATTTGTGCTGGAAACAGCGTTGATAATACAGAGATGTTTTTGTTATATGGACCTATTGTTGAGCAGTGCTTACACAGAGCCAAGGCCTCTTCTGCTTCTCACACTGCCCTGCCAGCGGGATGGCTGGGGGTGCACAAGGAGTTGGGAGGAGACACAGACAGGACAGGTGACCCAAACTGACCAAAGGGATATTCCATACCATATGACATCATGCTCAGTTTATAAGGAGCTTGGGGAAGAGGAAGAAGGAGGCGTGGCGGCATTTGGAGTGATGGCGTTTTGTCTTCCCAAGTAACCATTACGCGTGATGGAGCCCTGCTTTCCTGGAGATGGCTGAACACCTGCCTGCCCATGGGAAGTGGGGAATGAATTCCTTGGTTTGCTTTTCTTGCATGCACGGTTTTTGCTTTACCTATTAAACTGTCTTTATCTCAACCCATGAGTTTTCTCACTTTAACTTGTCCAGTTCTCTCCCCCATCCCGATGTGGGGGGGGAGTGAGCGAGCGGCTGCGTGGTGCTCAGCTGCCGGCTGGGGTAAAACCACGACACATAAGTAGCCAGCATAATTGGTCAAGTCCCTGCTGTAGCTAATTTAATAACTAAGCAGTATAAATTCCCCAAATGCATCCTAGCTAAGTAGGCAACATTACCAGATGATGTTATGTAGTAAAAGTTAAGTTCTTTATTTGGCTAAAGAAATAGGGAAAATACTGTGTTTTATCAACACCTGCAATAACATTTTCTTTACAGAATGACTGGAATCTCAAAATATTTTCATTAGAAAGTGATATAATAAATGCTTTAGAAGTCCAACAGAAACCACAAATGCTGAATTTAGACTTACACAATATCATTACCACACCCTCCTGTGAGACAAACTAAACATTACTGCAAAGTTCTTGAAAACAACTTCACTAGATAAAATGAATGTGTGAGTACATAAACAAATTCAAACCATAAGATACGGTAGAACCTGCAGTTGAAATTTCTGTAATTATACGCAACCTAAGCGCGAGCAGCACTGACAAAGGTTTTGCCACTAATTTCTATAGTCCTGACACTGTTTTTCATAAGTTCATGGGTTTAGCTTTTTTCTCCTGTCTAGAAAAAAAAAACTTTTAAATATTTTTTTGACTTTTGTGAACTGTGTGGGCTTACCTATGAGGCTGGCAAGCATGAGGAAAGAATTATGACAACAACTGATAGAACCAAGTATTTGACACCAGGGTCAAAGAATGCTAAGACTCCCATAAAATGTGTTCTTTTAACCTTAATAATAGTCTCTTTTTAAAAAATAACTTTTTTAGCATATATCTCAAAATAACCAAATAACAAACACCCAGATGGCAAATAAAACTAATATACATGTGTTTCTAGAAATTCTATACATTTTTAAAGAGACCATGGTTGATTAAGCTACCAATTATGAAGTCATCAGTGCCTTTATCAGCAGCAGATATTTGTCAGGAAAATTAGTTCTTAATGCTAGGCATTTGAGTAACCCAGTGACTCTTGCCATCTAAATAGCTGCCACTTTCTATTCTTCATCCCCCAACAAAGAAAAGCAGGGGCACTGCAGAGCTGACCCTTAATATCAATGACTTTCATCAATATTGCATGAAATCAATGCAAAGAGATCCAATACACAATAATCAGAAAGAGTAGAATACAAATACAAAGCTAACAGCCCAAGTACCAAGTGCTGCTACTGATGGAAGCAGTTCTTGCATTGCCTCCAGCAATTCAATCAACTGCAGTTTCCCCATCTGCAAAACAGCTACAATTTCATACAGTCCATGTAGGTGCTGAGATAATTAATTAGAGAATATCTGTAAAACATTTAGTGCATGAAAATTCAATGTAAATCTAAATCTTAATACCTGATAATACTATAAAATTCCATTGTGCCCTATGACAGAAACAGGACATTGACACATGTTACAAGAAGACTGAAATGAAGTTTGAAGTGATGGTAGTCAGGGAAACCAATGGCATCTTCTTTGGATCAACGACAGTCTAAAAACAAATGACCATTTTAGCAACAGATATCTGAAGACATGCTTACATGATATATTACCACTGGTTTGAAGACTCCCTCATCCAGGCTGGCTTATATATAAATCTCTCCCTTCAGACAGCTCCCCACTTTCTTTCAGGGAACTAAAGACTACTGAGATGTAGATATTTTCTATCTCTAAATCTATTTCTGTTTTTCTTGTTGCTTCTTCAAGCTTCTTTTCCCCTGCTTTTCATCTTGATTCTATTTCCCTCTCTCAGGCTTTTTCTCTCTCTTATTTTCAGCTGTCTCATCGTTCCCAATCCCCAGTGACAGTCTAAGCACTAAAGGATAAGTTATATCCTTGTTGAACCCAAAATGTATAACTAAGCTGGCTTTCAAATAAACTTAATGGCGTGGGGGGTGGAGAGAAACACTAAATAAAACCCCCACTTGGAAAAACTGGGAAGCCGGTTGTAGGAAGATGACCACCCAAACAAGCTATCAACAACCCTGATGTGGTCTCCTGGTGTAGGGAGCTAAGCACTGCACATCCCCCTCACCATCAGCTGGAATGCCATGCTGAATAGAAACATAGGTGTTAGCCCTAAAATATGTGCAGGTTCCAGGCCACCTCCTTCAGCAGCCTCTGCACCATGACTCAGGCTTTTGGGATAAAAATCAGTGATCTAACAAAATACTTTTCACCTGTTCATATCTGCCATGTTGCCTTTTGTCAAGTTATTTTACTTCTGAAAACTTTTGAGTACCTAAGAAAATCCAAGTAATGCTTATTTGGTTTTGTAAAAATGACAGTTCTGCAGATGGAAACAGTAAGTTTCCTCATTACCATACAAGAAGAGAAATACTGGCAGTGGAAGCAACTAGAAGGTAAAAAAAAAAAAAAAATCCTTTAAATCTTCAGGGCAAAAAAATAAATCAAAGTTAAGTAGTTACACTCTAAACTCTGTTTTTCACTGTTTTTAAGATAGCCAACTCAATCACTGGGTCAACAGATAAACAGTCTCAGCTTCTCTAAACCATTTTGTGTGGTCTTAAAGTAACTTCTAGCTAATCCATAGCAATATTCCATTGAATTCAAAAGGAGCTAAGTTTGAGTAATGCTTAAAAATCCCAGTAAATAGGCTGAATTTCAGTACAACATGCTATTATTAATGACAAGAGATCACAATACAGAATAAAAGCAGAAGCACTGCGAAGTTGGCATTCAGAAGGAAGTTACAAAATGCCAGACTACAGGCAAAGCTGTGATGTCAGATAATGCACAGTAATGACATAATGTTTCATTGCCAATCTCTTTGTATTTCATCACCTCTGGCATGAGCCTCATCCTTTATTGCTTGTCCAGGTAGTAGTAGTGAACATGAATTTGGTTCAATCATTTGCATTTTTGATATAGGGATGATGTTTCAAGGATGGCAAGACATTGGCAAGATGTATGGAGTTTGCACCTATAGAGTTACAGAATTTGTGTTCTCTGTCCCTACTAAGAGCAACGCCCAGATTACAGCAGGTCCCTCACTCACCAGTGAGTTAGAGCAGCAGCTTCCCAGGGAAGGAAACTAGGAGTCTGACAATATTTGAGAAAAAAGGCACATTGTTTGACATCATTGCTAAAAACCACTGAAAGCATTTACTTTAGACTGCATTTCCTAAGGAAACAGGCAGGTTCATCAGGCTTATCCACACACCAGGGCAAGGACTTGCACCAGCAGGAACTGCAACAAAACCAGTGATGTAGGAGAAATTATAACACCCTCTCTCAGAACGTTTTCAGATGACCACAAAGGTCCAGATGGAGCAGTAAATAAAGACTGAGATAAGTAAGTGATGGAGATTGATCCAGGTCAGTTGGTGAAACAGTCTAATTAGAATGCATTTTACTACAGCCAACTGCCATGTCATATATCTCAACAAGGGCCAAACCTCATGTTTAGAACATGAAGGACTTTGTTATGAAAGAACAGTGACAAGGACAAGTAAGTTTGCTACCCAAAATAATCCCATACTGTCACAATAGATAAATGTATTTGTTGTGGCTAAGAAAGAAATCCTAATTTGTAAATAAAGAGACAGTTAAGGACCTATGACACATAGTCTAGTGAATTCATTCAAGAGAAGATCGTTAGGTTAGATGGTTAGAAGACGATTTGCTCGCTGTCTATGATATTACCTATGTGAAGAACAGATTTCTGATTACATGTTTTTAATCTAGCCAAATGGCTTCCCCCTACCCCACAAACAAGAAAAGTACATCGCCAACAAGAATGTGAGAGATCTAGGAATGAAGAGCTATGGAAACACACTGAAAGAGGTTGTCATTTTACAATAAAGATAACTATCCAGTATAACAAAGTTACTTGTGAGATAATAAATCATCAGATCAATATTTTCAGTCATGATCTGAATTTTTGAGATATATGCTATTCTAGAACACATGCCACACTAAAATATATAATTTATTCCAAGTTCCACAGCCCAAGTTATACAGTGGCTTAGCTCTGTGATAGCTGATCTTTCTGTCCCTAAAATATATTTAAAAAATAAAAAAAAATCACTTAGTATCAATGGGATATGATCTTTTCCAGTTCTCTTTGATGCATTTTAGGCAAATCATAACAACAATCAAACAAACAAAACCAACAAAAGGAGTTACAGATGAACAAATCTGAGGTAGAACAGCAAAAAAATTGTATCAAGAATGTAAGAATAGATGGTAGTGACAATTTCCCTTTCAAATTATAATATACCACATTGGACGATAACTGAAGATACAATTTTCACTACTTTGAGCAGATAGAAAATGAAAACTTGTTTGAAACATAACATTATATTTGTGTCAGAAGAAGTTACTAGCATTTATTTCCTGTAAGGAAGTAATTCGGAGAGCTGCAATGTTTGTACTGTTTCTGCAAATCAGTGGAGTATATTCATGACACCTCTTCTGGCATTTTGTTTATTAACTGATCATACATAAGTAGACAGAGATATGACTTCAAAGCTAGATTATTCAACCCATATTAAAATGCTATTTCCAGATACATAGACCATGTCCTTTCAGATCTCACTTCTGTTCAAAATCTAAGCTAAAGCAGAACAAATCTTTTCAATTCATATCATGAATGAGGTACTGGTTTTATTACTTCACCTAACAGGAACTTGTTCAAAAAAGTTTTGTATACTCAGCAGAGTATCAGGGAAAAAACACCCTCCCTATTCCTCTGATACCAAACCACCAGTAAATTAAAAAAGCCCCACAGGTCCAGAGCATAATGCTGTTTGATTCTGTTTCATCAGGAAAAAAAAGAAAAAACCCACAAAGGTCTTAAACCTTAACATACAACTGCAGTGGTGCATAGGGAGGTATCAACATGGTTTGAAAAATTAGTTTAGATGAGGTTAAATTGGGAACTGACACTTGACTAATATTCCATCAGGTCAGTTTCCTGCTCAGAAATAGAATGAGACAAGGAGAATACATGAAAGTCGCTTAGAATGATGAATGGGGAAGGCAGGCTTTTTTTATGGTAGATTTTTAAAGAAACAAATACAACAAAAATAAAAACTCCAAGGGAAATTAACCATTTGAAAGAAATTGGTGTTTAGTCTCTCAAAAGATTTACTCTGCTTTTGGTATTTCCTATGCTCTAACTCAAAGCCTATAAAGGTGTCAGATTCATCCATGATGTGAGAATTAGCTGTTTTTAAGCTGGACTCAACTTTGAAAATGTTGCTTTAAATTAATACAGACATTAAGCCAACACAACAATCCATTTACACTGCAGCATTCCTTTGCAGAATGGCTGCAGGTAAGGTCACTGCTGAAAGAAAGCAATATTCCTTATAAAACCAGGAGGCTGAGGGTCTCACCATGTTGATAAAATGAACATGAATTGAAAGAGGAAGGAGCCTAATAACAAAATCCATTTGTCAACTGTTCTCTAGAGTAGAAGATGAAATTTCAAGCAAAGCAGTAAAAGTGATAAAAAAAAAAAAATCACTCTGCCCATATCATCATATTTGCATTCATCTATTTGAACTTCCTTCTCCTCCAAATTCTTGATGGTTTAGATATATTTTCTGGAATTATCAAGTCTACCTCCTGCAGCACAATTTTCATTTAGAAGGCAAATTACAAGTATTATTTTCAGATCAACCTTTTATTGGCTTGTAAAACCCACTGGTATGAACAATGCCGTATACCGTCACAATTTGTATCATGAACCTTCTATGTAAAGCTTTCGGGTCCAAAAGAATTTATTCCCCATTTTGATTCAGTATGGTGTTTAGTTATAACCCTATTTTTCTCCAGCTCTAAATCAACAAAGAAAAGGCTCCTGCTAGAAAACAGGAAACTAAGATTTGTAACAAATACAATTTTGGCAAGGAATTCCTTCTGAGGGAAATTATAGACCAATGAAGCCAGTTAGACCATCTGTCTAAATCACTTTGGACTCATTCGGACACTCGTAGGAAATTCATTTTGTACAGATCCTGGAGGTGAGGGGAAACCATGGCCTCTAGATATCCCAACTCTTTCAGATTCCCATGAAAATTAAATTTAATGAATTTTTGGTCAAATCACTTGCAGCCAAACAGCTTTCTTCCTTAGAAAAACTAATTTTATATCCTGAATAATTTTCTTCATCTTCAACATGCAATAGACTTGAAGCTTCCAAAACATCCTGAACTGAATGAGTGGGAGGATAAAACACTGTTCTGGATTTATGCTGCAACACTATTGCAGAGCACCGTGCTTAGTGCCAGCTGCTTTACATCTGTAAGGCTAGAGTTTCAAACAGCTATTGACCACATCATGCAATACTAACATGCTGTGCTGAGGAAAACAGTATCATCTTCCACCTCCAAGCTGCTAGCTCATTCTCTGTTGTGAATAATAATCAAATTGTTTGCCGCAGTAAAATTTTGACATTAGATTTCATCAAATATTTTCCAAAAGCACAGTGATTCTTTTCGGAGAGGGAAACCCTCTTAAATGTCTCCCATAAAAGTAGCCACTCTCTCCATCAGCACTGCCCCCCAAACTAACAAGGAATTATTTAAAATATAATACTCCTTGGAGAAAGACAGTAGTAAAGAACTCCCAGGACATGCTCTTACATGCAGCTAAAACAAACTAACAACCTGCTATCTTCTGTAATCCCTGCTCCTATATTAAATACTCCCACAACTTGCAGCACTCTGATTCTGACCAGATCCTGCCATTAGCTGGTTTATATCACTAAAAGAGCAGAAGGACATCATCTTATTTTGTGGGAGTTGTTTTCCAGATGCTCAGATGGGGAGTGGAAGCCCCATCATGGTTGCAGGCTGAACCTGTAACATGAGTAATAGCACACACATGGAAAAAATCTCTCTTCCACTTGTGTCATGCACGGTTAAACTAACATTTGTTACAGTAGAGAAGATGAAACTGTCAAAACTCCAATGTAAGAATAGTTTGTTTTCCCCCCACATAAATGTATTCCTACTATAAATTTCAGCTACTGAAGAAGAAGTTTGAAAGATTTAAAGAAATACATTAACATACTTTATGGTATAACATGGTCTAGATTGCAAGCAGCCAGTTTGACTTGACTTTAAAGAGCAAAGAGGTAAATGTCAGAAACTGGTCTTCCAAATGAGCCTTTCAGGAGATATGAAAAGGCAATAAACTAGAAAATGCCAAATGTTCTCTCCTATTCTAACCAAGAAAACAACCTTGGCACCTACAACACAAATGTTTTCCTTTAGGAAAACCCCAGCTGCGACCCACAGTAACTTTTCTTCAGCATGTAGCTTTTACTTCAGCTTGTTGATTGAACTGTCCTTTTCCTTCCAGTATCTACCACAGTTGCCAGTGTCTATCCCTAAGGTCCTTGTATAGCCACCACCTAGACTTTTTAAAAAAACAATAGCAAAGTTATGCAATGACTGTAATAGTATAAGATCAGGAATTCACTTTAAAGGTTTTGTGATCTTCAAGCAGCAGGGTAACTCAAACCAGTAACTGTGAAGGGGTACTTGAACCATTGCTTGCTAATTCCAGGTTGATGACAATACAGTCAACTCATGATGGTTTTGGGGTCTTACAATGTGTGTTGTGGATCAGCCAGGTTTAGCCTTTCTCCACCTTCCCTGACTGCAGCCACAGGCTCCTTGCACAAGGCTTTGCTCAGCCTGCTACTGCTTAAAAGTTGCCACAACTCCTAACAGAAATCTGTCTGGAAGCTTGTCCTGAAGTGAGTGCTCTAAATATAGTCTCTGAGTGTTAATTACTTAAAAGTAGGAGCCATATGGGAAACTCCACATAAACATCTTCAAAGGTCTTGCGTCAGCAGACCCTCAAGACAAAGAGTTGCATTTAGTTCCTGACTCCACATCCTTCCTCGCGGGCAATGGTATGCAAATCGCAAGTTCTCCATGCTGCAGATCCACAACTGTACAACGTGGAGAATGGCACTTGGTCCCTCTTCACCTTAGCTCCTGCAAGATCTTCAGGAAAGAGCCTCCTCCTTAGTATTTGTACTAGCAATTTCTATTGCAATTTCAAAACATTTCAGGACAGAGGACAGGAAGGTATGAAGAATTCCTTGAATTACAGTAACAGTCTCATAGTTTATGTTTATGAAAAAGTCAAAGTCACAAAAAGAATGTGCTGCTCACAAAGGCCAAGGAACCTAGCTGCACTTTATCACTTTAGAAAAACATGCTACTCTGCCATGTAGTAGGGGCCAATGCTGATATATCTTTGTTTTATTTAATCCCAGTGATAATTTCACTGAGATTAGATTAGGCTATTTGTAAATTCAACTTCAAAAGTTTAATCTGTGAATACAGAAAGCCACGCTAAGACTTGCTAAATCTTCTCTGCAAAAGGGTAGATTGAGGAATTTAGGCTAGATGGCATGGTTAAGTTAATATGTAGCTTTAGAATTATTTAATCTGGCTGAATAAACTAAAGCTTTAAGTGTTCTGCTTGCAAAGGAAATCTTGGAATTATAAACTCAGTGAGCAACAAGGCAGACAATTTAAAATAGTAGCTTGGAAAAGTACATACTTTTCTCTGTTGGCCTCAAACGTTAAGATACATCATTACCTTTAACAACGAACAAGGTAGGTTTTTTTGAGAAATCTCTTGCTTTTATTAATTCCAGGGCAACTGTCCTGATAAGATCTCAGGCTTTCTTCTGATAGAGATGAATGTTAGGTAAAGTTTCTAGTCACGTGTCAATATGGAGAGTGAGAGCTCATAAAATTCAGCAGAAGTTTTAGCAAACATACTGTGATCGTTTGTGAGGTGACTGTGCAGTTTGATAGATTGCAATTATTATCAGTTAAATGTTCAATTCTTTCCACAAAGTAATCAGCCAACAAAGATTAGCTCATTATGCAAATGCAGACAGTGAACACTGTGTGCACAGTGGTGTAGCAAAGATGCTGCACTGGCAGAAAGCTACTTAAGGTACAGAGAGAAACCAGAATTTAAAACAGTAAATGTAATAATAAAAAACAATTAGAGGGAGTGTAAACATTAGGTCTGAGACTAAGAAATTAGAAAAGAAATAACTATCAAATTAGTATGCCAGCATGGAGTTGGAAAGCAAGGCCCTTCATAAAATAATCAGAGCACAACAGAGACCATCTGAATTTAAAATTGCAGTTCCAATGGATATGAAAGTATCATCCGCTTGCAACAAAAATCAGCCCCAAGGGGTATATGAAATCAACAGAGCTCTCACCCTGTGTATTCTGTGCAATGCTGTCCTGTGTTTACACAGCTGACACTTTCTTGACAGAACCATTTTGTTAAAACTGCCAGTGTATTGGCCTCAGGCAGCTCTTTTGAAACATCTTAGAGTGAAGAGTTTCCCATAAACCCACAGCAGGTATTTTAAAACCCCTGGTTGGCTTACCTGAGATCAAGCTTTTCCCATTCTCCCAACCTGGCTGCTCTGGATGTGCTGGCAACCTTATCAGGAAAGTACTCATCTTGTAATACCAGACATGTTGCCCAGGCTGTACGCTAACAAGGCACAGCCCAGTCCAGGTTGGGAAGCTTTTTAGCTATACGAATGCCCATACAACTTCCAGGCAAGAGTGAACAGCTTTGAGTTAGCATATAATTGCACACCTCCATGTCAGTCTACCCAATGCCAATCTCACTGAGAAACTGCAGGCTCTAAACACCTTATTATCTGGAAGTGCTTAAATAGTTCCAGGTTTTTAAATTTAAAAATAAATTAAAAAAAAATAAAATTATCTGGAAGTCCCAGCTCTACACAGTTGTTTAGGTAAAGGAACTCCAACTACACTACAACAGATAACCAATCCTGGAAACTCGTTTAAAGAAATATACTTGTTTCAAAGTTTGGGGCATTTAATACTTGGCATCCAATTCTTTGTATGGGCATTCAAATTGCCATATGTACTTAGGTTCTAAGGTTTTCAAGCCAGTGTTTGGATGTTCCACTGCCAACTATGGGTGCGTCCCCTAAGAATTTGCTCAGTTTCTTTCAAATATTTTGATCATTCACAGTCTCAGATGTACATCACTGGTACATTACTGTCCAATATATAGTTGCAAATAGTTCACTGTTTTTCAATATCATCTTCTTCAGGCTTTATCCACAAGCCACCAATAAGCTATCTCAACTGCTTTTTGCAAAGGAGAAAGCAGTAATGGATTTTAATTAGCCGCATACAGTAGGCAAGTGTTCATTCAGGAGGTTGCTTTCTTTCCATTTTCAAATTGTGACTAACCCCATCTCCCCACTCTGCTTTGCTGTGACTCTGCAAGAACCATTTGTTTCTTTGTGAATAGGGAACACTGTTACAGAAACTCTGTTCTGAAATGCAGCACCAGAGCACTCCACCTGGTCTAGAGATGAAAGGTACAAAAGCTCTTAAGCAGCATAGGCCATTCATCAAAAAGAAGGATTTCAGACTGGAAAAAAAAACCCAAAAACCTCCTTCACCCACAAAAAAAAAAAAAAAGTAGGGATTAAGCCCATGCCCAATTTTATAGGGAACATTTTCCTTGCTGTATGTTAGACTGAAAATAAAACACCAGTCTTAGAACCTGATGTAGATGAGATGTTTGCAAAAAAAGAATTACACAGGAATTAAATATAAATTATCTTGGTTTCCCAAATTTCCCATTAAACACCAAAAGTTAATTGGAGAGGGAAGGAGTGAAAGAAAAGAAACAAAAAAGCCCTCAAACCACCAAGAAATAATAAAAATAGGGATAGATAGTGACTTTTTTCTCATTCTCATACAACTTCTAAGTTTCTGTTCTGCACCTCAGTCTAAAGCCAATAGGAGAAAGGCATTTATATTTTATGATTGCAATGATATTACAATACAGGCCATTTCCCACAATACAAAAAGAATTAGGACCCAACTACCTATGAATCTTTTGGGTAATCTGCCTTTGGTATCATAAAATTAACAGCTGATCCCTGATCTAGCCCTGTAGATGCCTCAGCCTCTGAAATTTCAGATAGGGAGATCTCTAAGCCGAATCCAACTCTTTTAGATTTACTAAAACTCTAAAATTTACACCTGGCTCTTCCATAATTCTTAAATCTGTACCATATAATACTTAACTCTTGGGTGTAATCTCAGCCTGCCTGCATGTCCACAAAAGAGGTCAGTAAAAGAAATTTATACCAGCTACTACCACTACATGTATAACATTTATAAAGAAACTCTAAGGACCTGTCTTTCTACAACCTAAGGCCACAGACAACACTCTTCCTGTACTTACTATGATTACTTTTTCAACTTTACCAGTTTTCCCATACTGTTTGTGCACATCACACTGATCCTCGTTTGTATTGCTTCAGTTTGCCCGTGACTCTAGGGCTGCAGTAGGCTCATGAATACCTGTAGTTTAAAGCAGTAGAGATTAATTAATTACAAGCCAGAGTTCTCTGATGTAAGCTTTACAACTAATGACCCACTGAAAATTATATTAGTGCATAGATGAACACTTATTTGAGTAGCATTTCTACTCATTCTTTTTCTGCTTAATCTCCAGGAGCCAGGCAGGAGCGCGCAGAGCTGCAGGCCGTGTGAGGCCCCAGTTTGTCAGGGGCTCCATGATAGCATATGCTGCTTCCAACATGGGTTCAACCCTGATGAGTTTCCAGCAGATCATTTGAAACATGAAAGTCCTTAGGTTTTTTTATAAAACGTGTTTCTGAACTTTTGCCAAAACTGATCTTGGCATTTTGCATTCAAAGCCAATATTTTAAAAATTGGAAAGCAGCGAGGAAGGTACTCCAGCAGCCACACCAAGAACAAAGCAGTGAGAATATTTTGGCCATCCCTTCCAGACATCTGTATAAACAAATACTACAGTTTCTTTCCACCTGCTTTTTCCTCCCCTCTTCAACACCATATGCTAAAAGTTCTTGTTTTCTTTTTTTTGTTCCTTCCAACATCCCTTTCATGTGTGTACGGGGTGCAGGCGCCCAGGCACTGGCTGGGGGCTGCAGGGGCCCCTGTGAGGAGAGGCCGGGCTGCCCCGGGCCGGACACGGCCGGTTCCAGCTGGATCCAACCCACCCACCGCAGGGCAGGGCTGGGCCCCGCAGCCACCATGGCGGCACCTCGGGGAAAGCCGGGGTAAGGAAAGGCAGACAGTGCCCAGCAGTGAGGGGTGAGGAAAAGTCATCACTCATGGGTGGGGGCAGGTAAAGGAGTAGGGAACGGGGGAGTGAAGATGAGTGAGGGAAAAGGGGGCAGGGGGAAAGGTGCTTTTTTGTTTCTCACCATCCTACTCTATTTTTATCTGGCAGTAAATTAAATTAATTTTCCTCAAGTTGAGTCTGTTTTGCCCATGACACTATCTGGTTAGCAATCTCCCAGTCTTTATTTCCACCTATAAAGCTTTTTCATTGTATTTTCTCCCCCTGCTCTGTTGAGGAGGGGGAGTGAGGAAGGGCCTGGGTGGGGGTCTGGCAGCTGGCCAAGGTCAGCCCACCACAATATGTTTTTTTCTGATGTTGCAAATCACCTTTCCCAATACTTTAGAAGGAAACAAAATGCTAACTTTAATTGTTACAGCTTCTTTGCTTTCTTCCACCCAGGAAAATGAACAACTATTTCTGATATTTTCCCCATTAACACTGTGGTAAATAATGTAACTGTTTTTAAAAAACAGATAATATTTACTTTATTCCCATCCTTTTAGATGGTTACTTTCCTGGTATATTGATGTTTGGTGTGATGCAACTTTAACCTTTTTTGCAACATCATCAATGGCCAAACTATAGCCATGTTCTGCTTACAACAATTTAATTAAATCCCATTTATTCTATCCCACTTGAAAGGATAAACCAAATTGTAATACATGATCAGCTGAACAGATAACTATCAGGATTTGCCACCGTGGATATATTAAGAAGCCATTATTTCCAAACCTAGAGAGAAAAAATGTCCATGACAGTGTGTATAGACTGAAATTTTGAACCCTGAAGCCCTTCTCAAAGTCCTGTTGCATTCAGATTTCATACTCTGTCCTCAAAGACATATAACCAAACTAATTGATCAAAACATAATCAACCAAACCTTAACCAAATATCCAGATAGAATTTTCTTTAGTGATAAGACGATACTTGAATGTATATATTACTATAGTAGAGGATATCAGACTGATCAATTCTGCATGTTCATTTCTGAAGTGTGGTAACAGTGAACCAGTGATTTGCCCTGCAGACTTGCAAAAACAATCTAAAGACAACTCCACCTATATAATGAGTTATAGTCAATTTTCACAGGCTGATACACAAGTCTATTAATGATTAAGCTACCTGAACCCTAACATACAGTGCTTGGCAAATGGTTTAACAGAAATTTGTTGGTTTGCCTTACCATTTGTCATAATATAGTTTCTTCCAGCAGGAGATTCCTGTTTTCAACACTCTTCAGGATACACACCTCAGCCTCACTACTGCCTTAAATCAGCACAGGTAAGCCAAACAATATTTTTTTTGTTATACTCTAACAAACTCTAACTCTGTCCAGGTCACACCCAGACGTATCAATAAGTAGTCACCTGTGTTTATAGTCTGAGGGCCTGTCCATGGTCCTGTGCCTATACTTTCAAGGCTTTTGTTACCATCCCAGGATTTTCATTTGACATCTTTAACAATTCTGTATTTCCTCTGAGGTGGTTTCTGACAACTTATTGGTGACTGGTACACGTGCTTGTTACAGGGCAGCTGAAAATTCATTCTGTGTAGCAGTGATTCATTCAAAGAATCTATAGACATAATATTTCCTCAACTACTCATTATGAATATCTATGTCAACTTCAATAGTATGTGTTTGCATTTGGTTCTTTGCGGGTTATAACATTCCTCTCTTCCTGAAATGCCTGTCCATACAGACATTACCTCTTTGGACAAGTAAAACTAGGTTTGGGACTTTTTGGTTAGCAATGTTTGTTGCTACATCAGCAGAATACACTTAAATGTACTTCTGCCTCCAACCCAAGTCCTCTCCTCACCATGAATGTCTGTGAACAGGAACTTACAGGGTTTCTTCACACATTCTGGAGGTTGCTTTCCTTTATGCATTTTTTAAAACAGAATAATAGCTCATTATAACATGTTTCAGTACTAAGTATATATTTATTATCATTTCTATTGTTATGGAAGAATGTAGATTCCCAAAACTAGAAACTTTCTCTGCCTATAAGCAGTTAATAAAATTCAGCCACATTTTATTTATTTCTGTTTCACAAAACCCAGAAAGCAATAAAGTTTAATCCTAACCAAACAGGTATTTCAGAGGTGGCTACACCCTGTCACTGAGGCTGGTTGGCACTAATATCTGGTCTGGGAAAAAAAGGTATCTTACAAATGGTATCTTATTGGATACCAATTATTCTGTTTTAAAGGAATCTTGCTGGTACAAAGTCTTCTGTATTAAGCAAAGCAATACTGGGTACAACACAGCAGACCTTAATGCTGTCTACAAACACAGCTCCAGGGGAGTCATTACTATCACCCATTGCCATAGCCAGTGATTATGGTTCAGGAGGATTCTTTGTTGATGCATCATGTCAGGTATTGAAATAACACTGAGTAGCAGCAAATTGTGCTATATGCCAGCATGGAGGGAACTTTAATGAGAACAGAAGCTCCTTTGTGCTAGCAATATTCTTAGCATTTTTTTTCTCTTTTCCCACAGATATCAGAGCAGTGGAAAAAATTCCTCAGTTTTGTTCTTGAATAGAAAGAGATAGGCTTTTATATTATACCCCCATAAGGAGTCTACCATCACCCATTAAGCACTATATACCTTCTTCTCCCTTAGAAAAGAGAAAATTCAGAAGAAGATGTCAATTCCTCCTTTTTTTCTTCTGCTTTCCCTTCCCCCTTGTCCCCACACAAATAGCAAATGAAGGGGATATACCTCCTCTGGAGCAGATTCTGTCCAAGCTCATTACCCTACCACCATTGTTATCTAAGCTGTGACTGCAAGTTACAGGCAAGTGAACAGGCACTAGTGAGATGCTGAGGTATATCAGCCACAGCCATGCTTTTAGTATCTGCTGCCAGAAGTGAACTTTCAGCCATTTAGAGTTCATTCTGAGTTCACAGCATCACTTCAACAGCATTGATAATTCACTTTTTATTTTTTTCACGTTTATTTGTATGTAAAAGGTAAGATTTAGTCTCATATAATTCACATGCTCAGTAATAAAGTGGAAAGAATAAAGATGCCTTTGCTTTCCCTTTGTCAACTCTTTTTTTTTTTTTTTTTTTTTTTTAAACACTACTGACAGTACTTGCTGTAGGGAAAGCATGGAGAAAATTAACAAAAAGGAATAATCATCTTACTGTTATCACTGTCCTATTTTAGCAGCCTGCTAAGAGTTACACATGTAAAAGATTACAGAAAACATCTCAAAGCTCTAACATTACATTTTGCTTCAAACTATCCAAGCAGTCTTCACTAATTGCATTGATTGTTACAAAAATGCAATCCCTAAATTAGCAACGGATCTTTATCAACATTTTTTCTCCTTTCCAAGAAAAGCAAAGCACTTGTTCCAATAAATTTAATTAAAGGTGCATTAAACCTGAATCTTCAGAAAGAAATACTTAGGTTATTAACATTCCAGTTCCACTTTAATGCTACTGGCTTTAGCCATAGGTCAGTAACAAATCCAAAATTTTCTTTACAAAATAATAATAATAATAATTAAAAAAGAGCCACTCATTCAATCCTTCCTTACTTAGCACAAATTTCTTTTGCTTTATTTGAATGTTGCTGTTTGTTCTCTCTGCCTTGCAATGCTGCCTGTAATGATTAGCTCTGAATCAGATATTAGCAAGCCATACCTGCACCCAGACCAAGGTCAGCTCTGCCAAGGGTTGGATTTTTGAAAGTCCCAGATGGTTAGTTCATCCCAGGCTTTTTAATGTTATCCTACCTGTCTTTATTACACCCTATGATGTGGAATAAAATGGTCTACTCTGCTGTGAAGATGCCTGGTAATCTAATAGCAGCAGTGAGAAAGAAGAGGGACTTCATGAGCAATAAATCAATGTTGGATGTGCAGTGTGTCAGGGAATATTGTTGTTTGGTTCCTGTTGATTACAAGAATTGATCATTCTTCAACTGATAGAGAGTGACTTGGTGCCCTAGCCTCTTTGAGGTACTTAGAATGATTCTCTGTGGTCTCAGAAATATCTGAAACACAATCCCTTTAAGAAAGTAACAGTCATCATCAGAAGCTCAGCCTTTGAGATAGGAGTAAAATAGAATACGTCCATTTTGCCTGACAATGTGGTCTTGAACAATAGTTTTTTTAGTGCGTGACTGATAAGCAATGAGACTCTTCTTACAGAATGTCACTGCTGATGAATTGATTTGGTGTTGCAAAACTAACACAGACAGCTAAAAAGTCAGATAAGGAAAATAAGGAACTGTTCATATTGCTTTCCCTGTCCATGTAAGAACTGATGACACTCTTTGGGGAGCTTTCATTTACAAGTTGTCTATTATTTGCTGTGAACATAACTGACTCTCAGTAGATCAACCTTCCTTATCCTCACTCAGAATCAAATTGGTCTTTAGCAAATATATAAGAAGATTACATTTCTGTAACTGAAATTTATATTCTGGGCATCATCAGTGTGTGTGGAAACCTTTACAATACATGGATACAAGTCTCAAAAAATTAAAAATTTCCCGTCCTCCTCCATTCTAACAGAAGTTAAAAGTGAAAATTTCTATAAACTTTTAGCGTCTTAAGGAGAATAAGAAATCACGCCTTTTTCTATTATTGTTAAGTAAGTTCTTATTTATTTTTACAATAACAATGAAGCTAAATTACGGCTCCACGTTTATCTCGTGTTTAAGTGCTGATTCTATGCAAAACTAAAAAGACTCCAAGACATCTAAAAAACTTTGTGAATCGCCATTTCATGATCCAAATTTCATAGCTGAGACCTTTCCTGACCCTTGCCTGTGAGCAATGCTCACCTCAGTCTAGATCATGTATGCAAAAGCAATATTCCACAGTAGCATAGCATTATAAGGTGACTGTGGGTTTCAAATGCTAGACTGTTGTACTCTTAAAAGCTAGTCAGAGGTAAAAACAGACCTAATGAAATAGGCTCCCAGCCTATGCTTCTCCTTCGAAGAAACTGTTCATATTTCTACATGCCTCATATAATTCTGTAACTTTCATGATTCTCAACTAAACTACATAAAAGTGTTTCTCACATTTTTTTATTTATTTCTGCATGCATCATAACTGACAGTGTTCATCTCCTCACTATTCATTCAGTAGAGACTGGAGAGTAAGATATTTTTAAGGTCAACTTTTAGAAAGACCTTTGCTGGGAAAATATTTCCTTTCATACTTTTCTTTCTTTAACTTCAGTAAAATCAAGAGCAACCCTCGAAACAGAGCCTACTGGGTGTCCTGGAGGCCATTTAAAAGTCTTCCCTGAGGCAGTGTAAGTTGTTGCTTCCTGCTCTAGGCATTACAGTGTGCTGACACCTTTAACAACTCCTGTTAGCAAATATCACTATACTAAAACTTCTCCCACTTCCTCAGATAGGTATGAAAAAAAAAAAAAAAAAAGAAACTCAAAGAAACTTTTGGTTCAGCAATCTCCAAGTATCACAACTTTTTATAAAGCACAAAGCACAGATACGAAGTTCTGTTTCAATACAGCCTTTTGGGACAACGTAATTTCTATTCTACAGCAGCAGACAAGGAATGATTCGGCTATGCTGTCTCCTGGCAGTGGTGGTTATACTGCATCTTTTAAACCTGTTTTCAGCTCATACTGAATACTGATGCCTTTCTGTTCAGGCTAGCAGACTCTGATGAGGAAATCACCCTTTCCTGACTTTAATTCAGCTCATTGGCGTTTTCTAGTGCATTGCGCTCCCACTGTCCTCACAGGGCCAAATTTGTGGGCAGAATACAGGTGGCAGGTAGGGCAATTCCTCCCCACAGTTTCCTCACCCACTGCGGTACATGCAGGCTGGACACATTATTAACTCATATAGATGCCACCTTTGTGTGAGAAGGATCTTTCCTGAAAGAAGGAATATATGGTACTGCACTGCGATGAATTCCTATTTCATCTGCCTATTATGTCCAGATACTTCAGCTCTTATAAACCATTGTATCTTTCTCTCCCCATCTCCTCCTCCCTCCAAAATCAATCCTACAATGATTTACAGTTACAGAGAATATTGTCTCTTTCCTATAACTCCATTTTTCCTTCAAGAAGAGATGAGAAAACTCCCAGCAAGATGGATGGAACGTTAAATCTGAGCAGAGACAATGCTCTGTTGACATCAAGTGGTCAGTGCTTCATCAAAATTTCTGCCAACTACAAAATTAACCCATACAAGGATCTGTTTTTAGGGCTGCAGTGAAGATTAAACTTGAACACTGGTTTTAGCAATAGGCAATGTGAACATACATAAGCAAATAAATGCTTTGGCATTCTAATGAAAGATGTGAAGTCTTAGGTAAAAAACAAAGCAAAACAAAAATTCCATCTGCCTGCCCTTGAAACAGATATATAATGCAGACAGTCTCTGGCTATCACAATGAGAGTTAGTGTGGTCTAAAGGCAGAAGTGCTAGATAAAAGCTGAAATAGGGTACAATTTGAAAAACACTCAGAACAGGACTTTTAAAAGCCCATTAAGAAGAATAGGCTATTCAAGAAATCCTAAAGTGCTGTTCTGCACCTTTGCAAAAGTTCAGACTTCACATTTCAGTCCCAGAAATGAGTAGCAAAAAGAGCAAAGGGCTTATCTTTTCTGTTCTTAGCATCACTACAAGCTTTATTAGTAAAAGGCTAGTCTCCATTCTAGAATCACAAATTGAATTCAGCTGAAAAGATGTAGAGCATTTGGCCTTTAGTTCCCTTACACTCAATAAATACAGTTTTTAACCACTATGAAAATTGTTTCAGGCCACATCTAGAAAGCACAGCCAATGTGGTAAAAGATATTTCATTATAAAAGCAAGTTTTTAGGGAAAGACAACTTTCTGTCTGCAGTCACCTGGTCTCCATTTTTATTGTGCAGTTGAATAATAAATACATCAATCAAACGATATGGTTTAGTCACTGACAAACAGATCTGTGTCTGCATCTGTATGGAATGTGGAATAAGAGGACAACAGCTCCTGTTTTAGCATCTCTGGTCAGTCCATATGCCCTGCATAGTGATTACACAGTCCCACCATTCATGACGATCCCATTCTATTCCATGGTGATAGCAACAAGCTGGACTGTGATATATTTACTTTCACATTTGACCAACCAAAGTTAATATGCACGGCAAGAAAAGATCTGCATACTTTTACCGAAGATCAAAGTACTAGATATGACATCAAATACCCTGACTGAAAACATCTAGTTAGGGAAAATACACTGGTTCTGGACATTCAGGCAACTGTTTATTTGTCTCTTTACTGCTCTGTGGAGGCCTTTCCTCATCTCTGCCCCAAAAAACAAACAGCTGCGTAGTCAAAGAGCCATGCAACTTGATCCCAAATCCATTCCCAATCCATCTAGTGATACACAGAATACACTCCTACCTTCAAAAGTGCTAATGAGATGGATGAATGATTTTGAGTGAATTAGGATGTAAGTGTTCAATTGGGAGCATTCCTAAAAGGACAACACAAATGCTCTGAACAAACCTAGCTGTAGATGAATTGAGGATTAAAGGGAAAAGCTATTTTCCTTGGAAATATGGATTAAAGCACTAATAAGAAAACTTTTACAGAAAAGTCACAAATCTTCAGGACAAACAAATCATTTATGATCAAGTACTGATTTCTTCCATAACATAGGTCACACACCTCACCTAACCAATAACTTCTATTTGATCTATATCTAAATCTTGACAAAAGGCTCAAGTATTAAAGGACTGTCGTGCTGCTTGATGGCCATATTTAATTGCCATCCTTAAGAAAAGTGAAAAGTAGCAGTATATTCCTTGGCTGAACTCAGCCCTTCTTTAGTGGTTTACATTTTTATGCTACTTTAATAAGATACTCACTTTCAGAAATCCCAATAGCTATGTACCTCTGTACTATAGTCAATTCACCTTTTAAATTGCTTTAAATTAAACACTAAATTGACTGGGTTTCTTAGATCTCTCACTAAAATGGAGTCTTTAGTGGATTTTTGTTGTTGCTGTTTTTTTTTTCTTTTCTTCTCTTTCTTGAAGAGCTAAAATTGCCTAATTTCTTTATTAAACCCTTTCCAGGTTTTTAGTGTGCTCAGTTGTGGGTATCTCACTATCTTTATTGATAGATTCCTGCTTTTGCATCCATGGACAAGTGTGTGTTCTAGCACAGGAGGAAACCACCAGTTTCCAGTGAACTGATAACCTACCATCAGGCATTTTCATCCGCAGATGCATTTTGCAGGTGTAATCTGTTTTTTTTTTTTTCCTTTAAATTTATTTATAGATACATGAACTAGCAAGAAGAGCAACTGTTAAATGTAATAGCATAAAATAGAAATCATTGCCCAAACAGCAAAATTTTTAACCTAAACACTAACAGAAACTCTCCATGAGAAGAGCACTCATTTTACACATACCCTATTCTCATTCCTACTCATGTATCAGAAAGATTGGACTACGCTCCTAAGTTTGTTCTTTCATTCTTCCATTCTTTTGTTATTTTCTTTCTTTCATGAAAAGAAAACTGTCTTATATGAATGATCACTGGTTTTAATTAGTCATAGGATTCCTGCTGTGCCAGATGTTTTGCTTGGTTGCTTTAAAGGGCAGAAATACCATCTTCCTCCTTTCATCCTTCACAGTGCAGGAAAATGCCCTATTTAATACATATTTTTCAAAATTTTATCTCCCACATATTAGAAGACAAAGCTTTCCACTGATATATGTCTCCATGCTCCTGGGGGGCAATATGATCTGTATGTGAGAATAGACAGAATAGATGAAGAGAAAAGAATACATTCAGCAATCTTGCATCATGGTGACTCTGTAGTGACTCCATATATGACCTGTTAGAAGTTACTTAAAACACATTGTATCCCACTTCTCCTATTCATGACAGAAGGATAATACTTTTCTGTCTTGTAAGAGAGTTATGAGACTAAATTAAAGGCCTTTCAGATTTCTGCAAAGGTATTATTTCCAGGGGAAAAAAAAAAAAAGGTATTAGAAAGCTTTCAGCAAAAAAAATGAACCATTCTTGTTATCTGACACTGCACATGACAGCATACTTTTTTTTTTTCTTTTTCTTTATATATATAAGAAACATTTCCCAACAGCTTACCAGAAAGAAGCATTTTATGTAGTACAGTTAAGGACTTCTCTTCTGACAAAACTTTCTGTAAGAAACAATCCTCCCTAACATTTTGGTCTATTAAACAATGTATAGGAATTCTCTCTAGAACATTTCTTCCACCAAGGAAAGTGGAATAGTTAATATTTTACTTCTCTCTTAGAAATCAGCTGAGAGCCTCCTCTCCATTTTGCAAGAGGTGGAAAACAGATAGACAGCTAGTTGAATGGAAAAAATAGGCAAACAGAAGAATATTTTATAATGTTTACTTATTACAGGCTTGTACTTTCTGCTAGGTACTCCCAAAGTTATCTTCCACTTTAAGAGGTAAGTCCAAGGCTCCACCACAAAACATACTATCTGCATCCAAATGAAATATAAATGACTATGTTCTGATTCATTCTGCATCCTTGCACAGTTATTGGGCAAGGCCTGAAAGACCAGAAAGAGAAGATAAACATCACAATCTAAATACTACCTTACTTTTGTACTCAGATGGTTTCCCTTGTAGATTAGAGGTACCCTTTTTAAGGAGCACCACTTTCCAACCTACAAAGCTGAATCAGATCAGAGGTTCTTTGAAAGGTCATCAACGTTTCTGACCCAATCAGACGATTTCACATCATTGTTATATGAATTCACTTTGTCATGTTTTCTGAGTACCACTTTTCATTAATTGCCATTTCTTTCAACCCCAAGATCCCTTATAAAAACTTCTTCCTAAAACTCAATACTCCAGAACTTTAGTACGTATGAATAGTTTATACAGCTCTTGCTGTATTTTATGTACTGAATTATGTCATTTGGGTGACTATTTGGATACTAAAATAATCTTTTTTTTTTTTGCATTTCCAACCCAAGAAAGCCCACAACGTTCCTATTCAGCCAGTCTCTATGCACACAAGAATAATTTTAAAGTTATTCTACACCATTTTCACTTGTTTCATTAAAATATGTAAAGGGGGAAAAATGAACAAAAACCTCTTCAGAAAAAAACAACACAAAACAGGTCATAAATATTTCACCTAGAATATTATTGAGTTCTGAAAAGGAAGTTTGTCATCCATACCTATCCTTAAAAACTTGAGAAATTTAAGAAGGTAGGGTTTTTGTTTGGTTTGGGTTTTTTTCTTTCTTTTTTCCCCCAGGGAGATACATTCTCTGTAACCTATTGAAATGCATGGTTTCTCATCAGCTAATGAGTTTTATTTCATATCATTCTATACCCTCAGACTTTGCTGGTTGCGCTCTGAATATTCAGGGATGAGGATGGAATAGTTCTATATATCAGTTCAAATCTGCATAGATTCTTAAGCCGATACTGAAACTACATCTCCTCCATAGACCTATGGAAATACAGTTCACTGTAGCATCCAAGCATTTTTCACAGTCCCTGAATTTACAGACCATAAGCTGCATAAACAGTGTCCACTCTTTCCAAGGAATGGCTGCAAGATGTTTTATTTTAGTGGGGCTTGGATTTGGGTTTTCTTTAGTGAATTGTGCTGAACATTAAGCCCTGCCCACGACCATTTCAGAATGTCCCTGCCCTGCATTGGCCCAGCAGCCAGAGAACTCTGTCTTCCTCATGGCCAAGCTGTACTCTCCTGTAGAAACCTCCATTTTGCTTGACTCAGCTTTCAAGACAGGGTTTCCATCTTGAAACACCAGGTGTCAAGGAATGGCTTTGAAAACACAGTCTGGACAATGCTGAATCCCTGACTTTGTCTTGACATTCTGTGAGAAGCCAATATGCACATAAAAAAAGCTGTTCTGGTGTGCACTTTAAGGACTAACTCCTTAACAGATATAAAAGCTATTACCTCAGTCGATATTCTTCTCTGTGGGAAGAGGAGGAGGCCATTGCAGGAGACTAAAGATAGAAAACAATGAATGCTATTTTACAACATTGCCATAGTTCTGCAAAGCCACAAATGTGTCTACTACTAGATTCAATTACTATAATCGTTCTGAAACATCCCATACTGGAAAAACTAAACACATTGTCTCTCCTGTTCGAATTAGGTAGGGAAGAGAGAAACACTACTGTCATTGTGCCTGTTGTCTACCCAGCCTTTTCATACGTAATTTATCAAGAGAGTTTTATGTGTCCCAGGGTAAGGGCTAAGCACTATGAATGTCAGGATCTACTGACACTGTAGATAATGCAATACCTTTTACTGGGCCAACAAATAAAATATTATGTGCTAGCTTTCAGGCCAAAAAGGCTCTGCCTTTTGGTTGTTGTCAGAATTTCCAGAGTATGGCATTTAAATGAGGCAGCTGATTTAAAGCATTTCAGCTGTCCAACCTAAATGACATCTTAAGGCTAAATGAAAAAGAAAAGCCTTCTGGGAGAAAAAGACAGGCAAGATGTCCATAAACCCTATTTCTTCTGTTTTAGAGAACCTGTCCTGATATGTCTAACTATAAAATCATTCAGTGCTCTTCTTCAAAGACATTTGAAGAACAACATAGGTTCTGTAAAAAATTGTCTAAATACAAATCAGGAATTGAGATACACAAGGAGAAATTACACTGCATAATTAATTTGCAAGTGGCTCTGGAAACCTTAAAAAAGAAGCAGAAGTTTCTTAGAACACCTTCTGATGAAACTAATGAACATGTTCATCATCAGCAGATGACGAAACTGATGAACATTGAAAGAAACAAAGTAGAGACAAAAAGGAGCATTGGAGCTCTGTTTATTTTAATAGAAACTAGGCTATTCCAGAGGAAAGAACCAGAAAATTCCAGCAGAAAAAAAAAAAAAAAAGCCAAAAATTTCTTCAGTTCAGCTGCCCTGATCTAAGGAATCAGTTATCCGAGTAACACGACAACTTCCTGCATGCTTGGCTAGCTGTTTTGGTGAAGGCAGGTGAAAGACCAAATCATGTTGTCAGTAAAGGTTCAAGGATAGGAAATGCAAGAGTAAAATTTTTAAATTTCTGAAATGGTTCTAAAGGCATCTCTCTTGCTGCCTTTGATTCAAGCTTTGAAAACTATAATCATCACAAGTGTAGATGAAGTTTGTACTTGTATTCGGAAGAGTAATGTAAAGCATTAAATTACCTCTTGAAATAGTACGAGAATTGCAGAACCTGAGAATAGAGACCTTCTCAGCTCTAAGCCTCTGGCAAGGAGCAGAGCTGGGGAAAGAAGTCTAGACAAAAAGCAGACAAGGGCCCCTCTGTAACCTCTCAGCAAAGAAGCTGTAGCTGGTCAGGGAAACTAGTGCGAGGGCACACGTTGCTCATTTGTCTGAAATTACTCAGCTTGTGAAAAAACAGATTTCCTTAGAAAAGGTTTGCTCTTAGACCTTCAGCTAGAACGATGTCTCAGGCCCCTTTTCCGGCTATTTTCTTTCACTGATGCATCCCCGGGGAGTTAAAGCACCATTTCATTATTAATAACTCCGGATGCTACATGTGAAAATAACAGATTATTCTCAACCTCCTTTACAGTGCCCAGTAAGTCTCATATATAGCTGCCACTGCTGATTGCTTTATAACCTATTTAAAGGTTTTACACCTCTTCCAGAAGTGTCCCTAAATCCCTTTCTCTTCTCACAAGAGTTAATTTCACTGCAGACCTCAAGATGATGTAGAATCACTGTACTTTTTACCATTTTTACAAAGGCAAATTAGTTGTCTCTGTGCTAAAAGACAGCAGTAAGCATTCTTTAAACAAGCTTCCTTAATCTTTAATTCCAGGTTTAATGGAAGAACTGCAGCTAGCAATAGGCAGTCACTTTAAAACAGTCGTGTAAGGACACTAACTCATCAGCACCCTGGCTTATAAGATTTATGGAACCCTCAAAACCATGAAACTGTTTAACCTGTGCTATACAAAGGGCAATTTTATAGCTTAAATGCATGAGAAGAACATTCTGTTTCTTAACAGTGAAAGCAGGAGACGTAGTTATGTAACATCTCAGACTCCAAAATCTGTCACTAAATTTGGAGAAATTAAAAAATGGAGTACAACTGAGCAATAGTCAGTACCTTATTTTTTGTAATTTGTAGATTAACCTTTTCTATTAATTGCAATAAATTATCAAGTCCTTTCCAACTAAGTGATCTAGCAGTCAGTTTTGCCTTTTTTCTTATAATAGTCACTTTGGTATTACCTAAACATTTTCTAATATATGTATTACTCATGCTGAAGAACTGTTGATAATAATTAGCAAAGTAGCATACTAAGAAATGCAACTGTGTCTCTTGATGAGGAATCAAATGCCATCTGTGGATTCATACAGAATTTTACATTTTCAGAACTCTGTGTACACTCTGGATAATTATTTCTCCAAGCAACAATATTAAGAAAGCAAGTATGTAATATATTTCTTTCATACTAAGCATGGATGCAGTGACAGATAAAATGATTAGCCTGGGGTCATGCAAAACAAGGTGGGCAGAGGCACTGTTACTAAGGAATACCCCCTGCCCAGCTCAATACCTAATTTGCTTTGCAGCTGCACCCATTAGGAATCACATGGCTTTACTTGTCAGTCAGGATTTAGCAGCTTATTTGCAGAACATTATAGTTTATAATACAAGCCTAGGAACTGCAGTTGGGCAGGGAATAGCTTACTTTTTGAGGTCCAGGTGTAAATCCCTTCCTCATTCTCATACACCTCATAAGTGGCAAATATCTGTTGTTCATTTTTAAGAGGGACTATTAAAAACACAAGCAGAAATTTTGAAATAGAATCTTGGTCTTTGCCACAACTACATCTGAGCTCAGTTTTACAGAACAACTGCCCCCAACAAGTCTCCTTTACCTACCAAAAGGTTAGCAACACTTCTCATTTTTGGTGAAAAAGGAAGTCTTGATAGCATTGTGCTTCATGTATTGATCGGGACACACAATCTCAAGACTCACTCCAGTATTGTTTCAAAGACCACTCCACTCATCTTGGTGGGAACAAGCACCTGGATTTTCACATTGGTAAGGCGCATTTCCTTTTCAAAGCTGATTTCAGAAATGTAGATGCCTTACCACTGTTAGCATAATGGAATAATGGATTAACCCTCCTATGCCTGTCTGATTCCTTCAGAAAATCTCAAGTAGCGTGGTGGGAATAAAGGAGTATGGCCCGACAAGGTCTTCCAGGATACACAGTTCAGCTGTGAAACAAACAGCAGCAGAACTGCAGACTTTGTTTATCATCATTGTCCTGAGTACATGGGCCACAGGCAGGTTAGGTTAGAGTTCTGTATAGGGAAGCAGACCAAGGCATATAAGGATCCTGCCCGCAACTAGTCCTCGATGCAAACACTGAGTGTAAAACAAATGGAGATATACAGATATATATACACATTCACAGGTACATACAACAAGATGTAAATACCAAATTATAAACTTTCAGTTTTAACAGAGGCCAAAACATTATTACTTCCTATTATTTTTTACTTATGTTTACTTTTATTTTACTTTGTTCTTTATTGTATCAAGGATAATGATGACTTATACAACTTCCATGCACTTTTCTGCATCATAGTCTTCTAGAAAAAAAGAAAAGCTCTACATGAAGACAATTTGCAGATACTTCTCCAAAATGGCTGCATGCTCAGACTCTTAAAAATGGGGATAGGATATTTTTGAAAGGTTGCCTGATTCACTGCCTTAAAAACATCCTTTAAGACCATGCAAAAAATGTCCTAGAGGCACGCATATTCAACTTCATGTTAGTGAAAAAACCCAAAAGTTAGTTATGAAGAATTGATTCTGGGTTAATCTAGCTTGTTATTTCATAACAAAATTTCAGTGTAATGTTTGCTAGCCTAAACAATAAGGCAATATAACAAGGGACCTTGCCAGTGCTACTGTAAATAAGTATCATTTTGAAATTTTTAACTCCTTATATTTCCCTAGTTACATTACTAATTACTTAATTAAATTTCTTTGAAGTATTAGCTCATTGTGAATATTTTATAAATCCAACACAACATTAGAGCAAAAATGTGTGTCAATAAAATCACACAGCCCCAGATGAAACTTGTTCCAGGCTATATATTTAGCATACACAAATATGTCCATGTTTGTATGCAGGAAGTAGAAAATGTAGAACAGGAAGTATATATCATAGAAAATAAGCAGTGGTATTTTTTTCTTGATCATGATTCTTGTATCAACAAGATTATATATGTATATGGTATAAATATTAGTTCTATAAATAAAACACCTTGTAATACTTTATATTTGACTCTTCAAGTAAAACAATAGGCTTTAAATTTCTTGTGAAGGCTGGTCTTCACTAGATTACAATGGATTACGAATAGTTCATTTGTCAAGTCTCTAAGCTATTAAGTACTAGTAAGAATTTTCTGACAATAGCAAAGCACATGCTAAGTACATGCTGGAAAAAATGGTAACACCAGTTGTACACTTTCAAACATTGAGTCACTCTAGTAAAGCTCATTTCCTCGGCTGATTCATGTTATAGTTCAGTCCTCTCCTGTCTAAATTCCACAGCATCAATAAAAGCAAAAGACCTTTTCTGCTCAGAACTTTTAATGAAGCCTGGCTCCAACACACATTAACTATATTACTTTTTTTTACTGGTTGAGCACTTGTGCCTCCCTTTCAAATAGCGCTGTCCTACAGATAAGTTCAACCAAATTAAATCAGTTGCCCCTCTCCCACATAAGTGTTATCATCATGAGAAGTAAAGGACAGTAAGTCAATCTGGAAAACCAAACTGAACAAAAAATATTCTCATATAAACAGTGGTTTTTTGTTTTGTTTTTTTTTTTTTTTTTTTGGGGGGGGGGGTTGACAGAGGTTCTGCATCAGTTAGAAGACAAGATACACAGAAACAATAATCTGATAAAAACTGAAGTCTTAAAAGAAGAAAAAGAAACAACTCATTAGGTTAAACTCTCAGCCATATTTTCAAATAGGCTCATTGGGATATCAGACAGTTCCAATGATTTTGGTAAGCTTGCTTTTGATGTAACTGAGAATCTGGCCCATTTTTTAAACACTGGTTAAAGCATTAGGACATGCAAAATTCTGTTAGAACCAGAGGTAAAATATTTCTTAGTCCGCACAAAAAAAGGTGTATCTACATTAAAAGAAAAAGTATTTCCAACATGGTATCTTCCAAACATTGCATAAGAACATTTCTAAAGTACTTTGGAAAACAACATGATTATATACTTCCACATGGTTTCCATGCCAGAATTTAGGGTCAAGTTTTGATGCTCTGTTCTGATGTAAAGATATGCTATATGCAGATGCAGGTCTCCTCTCAAAATTTCCCACCTCCATCCAAATATCCTACTCTCTCTTTTCTAGCGATGACGTTGAGAAAGATCATCCTTTACTTCCTCTGTGTTCCCACCATTCAATGTTGTTATAGTCTGGAAGAACATACCGAAGTATTCCAATTAAAATGTAAGCATATTTCAAATCAGAAGACGGATAGTGCTTGAAAGAAGCTAACCAAAAAAGTGGTAAATGTTGATTTCTTAACATCTTCACATCAATAATTTATACCTTCTTGATCAGCCATGCCTATCAAATACTGGTTACTAAGCTTAGTGAATTTCTGTCAGTCAGTCGCCTGTCACATGTGAACGAACAGACAGGATCCTATCATCTGATGTTGCACACCATGAATCTCATTATCACTTAGGTTTGAAGTTCTAACTTTAGATGACTAAAAAAATGGGTTTAAGGCTTACCTTCAGGGTCCATGTTTGAGTCTTTTTCTGTATACATAAAAATATCAACTGTATTCAGTTACCCTTTCTGAAAGTCTAACTCATCTTTCATGTTAACAGTGAAGCACTGAAGTTTAGAAAAAAGCAAAAACTTAAAGCCAGTAAGAAATTTTTTCTAGGAACAATACAGTTTTGCACCAGATGCTGTACTTGCTTAAGTTCAAGCATATTATACTTTGGAGAGTAAAGGTTTTAATATTCAGTGGGTTAGATTCAGATTATGGCACTCTGTAAAATTCAATGTTACTATTTCCTGGTAAGTTATTTTAAAAACACTGTTTGATTCAATCTACTCCAAATATTAAGATAAAGTGGCAAAAGTTTGCTTTTCTTAAAATAAATTTTACAAAGACTCAGCTTCACTGAAAGCTTTATCTATCATAGTGGCAACACAGAGTTTTCTACAAGATATTTGGTAGTGTATTAAAATTACTGAAAGTCCCCTAAGGCACATACACATTTTTATGTCTGTTCAGTCCTTGAATATTAAAACACTTTAGAAAGGAAAATAAAATAATAGATTTTCCAATCTGCTGAAGGGCTTCAGATTTGGCTGAGGACCTGATCTCAGACCTACTAGCACTGTCTTGTTCTGTACAGCCTTTCCTTAGTAATTAATGAAGTTGTATGCTTCCATGCAGAGATTCAAAAGGTCACGCAAAATTACTTTTGCCTGTACAGTTCTCCAAATCCTTTATGCTTTACATTTGTCCCATGTGCATGTCACTCACACTTCTGAACTTTACTTGACTTTAGCACCTGTTGAACATTACCATCTATATGATGAATCTAGAGACACAGCTCTTGACCTTCATGAATGTGTGACAGCAGCTTTCAGACAATGGAACATGGCTCATGTGACAGATGTTAGAGTTGTAGTACTTGCTTTCAGAAGTGATTTAGCTTCCACATCTTCAAAGAGCAAACATACGCTTCCAGTCTGAACAAAATTAAGTTTACATTAAGAGAAACGTTTAACAAGAGTGAAGATTCCATCAGCCTTATCCAAACCCTCTTGTGATAGTGGGGGGGATGCTGGAAAGAGAGAGGAGAGAGAGAAACACTCTGTCCTATAATATTAGCTGTACCACTTTGTTCTTCTTGAGACATGAAAGTCTCTTCAATATTTTAGACAGATAGTTGCACATAAAGCTGTGTCTCTTATGCAACTGAGTATCCTACCTAAGAGGAGTCTGGAGATCACTCATTCAAGAAACATTCATAAAAACCCGGGGGTGCCATGAGCTTCAAGATAATTAAAACAGTTTGTCAATACTGAGAACTGAATAAGAAAAAATAAAAATCAAAATAGCTGTGGAAAATATTTATCTGCTTAGTGAATAGGCAGTATCTCCCCAGAGATGATTTCTGGTTGTCTAAACCAATAGACTTAGTGAATGTACATTTTTCTTCTGTAGAAACTCCCAGTAAAGGGATGAAGTCCACTTCATAATTTTATGTTATGGCTATTTTAAAAGGCAGATTATGTATGTGTTCCAGAAATGTTCCTCAAAACAGCACTGTGGTCATAAGTGTCATAGCACACTAACTCTGCTTAGAGAAGGTTATTCATAGTTTGGAAGTGTACTCTTTTACAACATGTTAAAAATAATTTTTAATATTAACAAATAGAATATACAAATGCCATACTTACTAATATTTGCTTTATAAATGTGCAAATATGGCATGTTATTTGTTTTATCTGTTAGGTATATTTCCGTATTATCTTTCTCATACATTTTGCTGAGTTCACGTTCTCCATGTTAATTTAAGTAGCACTCAGAACTGACAATGCAAAAGCAATAAGATTAATGAACATGCAATACAAACAGGATGAACATGCCAGGAAGTTTATTGTGTGCTTCAGACACAGTTGGTTATTGTTAAATGCACTCAGAAGCAGTAGCTTTTTCAGCTGTGACATAAAAAAGTACAGTCTTGATTATTCTACTGGTAATAGATGAAAGATGCAGTAACAGTTAAATTTAACTGACATTTTCTACTACTTGGCTACCCAGTGAGCAGGTCAACAAGTCAAATGTGTTTGGAAAAGTGTTGCAATAGTATAAATACCCAGAATTGCATAATCTAGATGTTACATGCTTACGTAAAAGGATGTATTGCTACAGTACAGTAGCCAGTAGGGAAGAAGACCGGCCTGGCTGAAAAGTGAGCTTTGGCTGGAGCTCAGGAAAAAAAGGAGAGTTTATGACCCCTGAAAGAAGGGAGGTCAGGACGACTACGAGGATGTTGTGAGGTTATGCAGGGAGAAAATTAGAAAGGCCAAAGCCCAACTAGAACTTAATCTGGCTACTGCTGTTAAAGACAATAAAAAATGTTTCTGTAAATACATTAGCAACAAAAGGAGAGCTAAGGAGAATCTTGATCCTTTATTGGATGCGGGGGGAAACATAGTGACAAAGTATGAGGAAAAGGCTGAGGTGCATAATGCCTGGTTGCCTCAGTCTTTAAGACCAATTGTTCTCTTGGTACGCAGCCCCTTGAGCTGGAAGGCAGGGATGGGGAGCAGAATGAAGCCCCCATAATCCAAGGGGAAATGGTTAGCAACCTGCTACACCACTTAGTCACACACAGGTCTATGGGGCCAGATGGGATCCATCCTAGGGTACTGAGGGAGCTGGTGGAAGTGCTCATCAAGCCACTTTCCATCATTTATCAGCAGTCGTGGCAGTTATTCTGTTAAGAGTTTCTGGAATGGAGAAAGGTTGGCTGCAGGTATCAAATTTCTTCAAGGATACAACTTTTAATCAATTTGAACACAGGCCGAGAATATACAGAAGCTTGTGAATTATTATACAGAGACTGAAAAGCATCATTTAGAGGTGATACTCTGCAGTTTTTTACAGAAATAAAAACATAGAAAGACGGCACATCTGTTTCAACTGTAAAATGGAACTTTTTAAAATACTGGATGGAAAACTGAAATGTCTTTGTATCTAGTATATTAGATACCACAAGAGAAACTTTGGGTATTAATTAAAGGAAAAGTGTTCCCTTAATTACAACATGCAGAAGTTTAAAATTGTTTATATTGTTTGTCTTGTTTTCACACTACAAATAAAGAATACTACATTCATGCAGCACAAGCACTTTTGCGATGTCTTAAAAGGAGACAGATAATAATAATTTACACCTAACAAGCTGACAGTACAGCTTCCACTTAGAGAACCATGAACCAAGAAACTCAAAAGCACAGATCCATTCTAGCCAAAGAAGAGGCCACTTCAGAGAATTCCCCCTTCTACCTTTTTCAAAGGGAGAAACAGTATTTAAACTTATTGTGGCTGAGAAGTAAATTTTTTGATCAAAAATAAAATATGGATAGTTGATTCTGTAGCATGATGAATTATTGTGATGCTTAAGATGCAAACATCCTTTACATTAAAAGTATTTTACACATATAAAGTGGTTGCAAAGTATATGACAAAATAATAATTTACTTAAATAAAGACAAACACAGTAGAATTTGAACTCACAGCCTTATAAACATACCGTAGTGTTATATTAGCCAGTAGGGTACTTTTTCATCAGTTAATAGTTATGGGAGCTTACAGATATTAGATTACCTCTAGGGACATATATTCTTTTTCCGTGACTTCAGTAGAAATGGATTAAGAATTGCAAAGGAATACTAATAAAGATGCTTAATATCACTGCTTACACATTTTAAAGCCAGTACATTAACTAATTCATTTCATTAATTAAATTTTTAGATGGCACAGAGATTTGTTATGAGATACCTTGTACTACTCAAAAATAGGAAGGGGAAATGAGGATTAAGAAGTTAGCTTTATAAATACAGGTTTTTCTGCATAAGTTAGATTTATTAGGCTTGTGTAAAATGAAAAGTTAAAAAGATCCAGCCACATGTTAATATTCTCGGGATAGTACTGCAGCTTTCCTCACACGTGACCTGATAACAATTACCTCAAAGGTAAGTATTAAAATTCATATTGGGTTCAAGGAAAAGCTGAAAAATTATAACTCATTTTGCAATTTGGTTAGAGTTATCATTGAAACATTGGATATATGCATGGAAAAATGGGAAGGTCAGAAAAATCCTTGAGTTACAGGTCAGTGTGAAGTGGCAGCAGCTAGTTCAAACAAAAAACCCCAGGAATTAAGAAATAGTCAAGAGGGTTGAAACTCTGTTTCTTTTTATAAGAATGTGGTATTTTCCCAGTCACTGCAGTATTTTTAACCTCCCATTTTAAGATAGCAATGTAGAAAAAACTACTTAAACCACAAAGTCTACAACTAAAGGAGAAAACCAGATGAAAGCAAGTCTTATGTCCTTCTGGAAATTAAAAGGAAATAGGCACCTTTTCCAATCCGTGCCCAGGAATTGACAGTGAATTCTTAAGTGGCAGTCCAATAAAATGCAAACATTGCTAGCAATTTGAACAATGCTAAACTGATGGAACACTTAAAATACAAGAGGGTTGGGTTTGGGTTTTTTTATTTGTTTGGTTGGTTTTTTGATTGCATTGCTATTAGTTTCTAACTCTTAAACAAGTTCTTTAAAACATCCAAGCAGAATATTAACAAGCATAGGAGACTTTTACTTCAAAATTAACCCTTGAAATTGATGTGTCAAAAACTGGAGTCGTATCATAATCAGCAGCTGTGTCATAGCTCCTTCCTCCCCTCTTAAGCCTTCTGACAGGATAAAAACCAACCTATTAAAATTCACTACCACATCAGAACACCACCACCATACCAAAACAAAAACCAATCATCACCTAACTTCGAAACCTTTGCCTTCTAGAAAATGTTGAAAGAAAATACAGCTCCTATTCTTTAGCCACACACAGTCCTAAATCTCAAAATCACATTGTATATTTTTGTCTGAGAGCGGTATCTAAGTCAAAATCGCTTCCTATCTCTATCTCCTTCCAGAGCCTGGAATCTCTTCTGCTCAATTTATTACTCCCAAGATATAAATTTCCAGTCTCAACTGTATCTCTTGGGACCAACAGGAGTTTGTCAGAAGCACAAGGTTTCCTGTTCCAGCTGCCTTGTAGTTTTAAAATCTCAACTTCCCATCTGAGATTGCACCAGCAAGTGAGGTTTAAGAGAATTTAAAACTTCATCATCATCATTTTAAATTACTCCCTTCTTCAACACTAACAAGAGCACATTTTAAATCCATGGGTAGGATTGCTTTTCTTCCCTCAGTTTTGAAATACATATTAAAAAGAGGATTTCTTTCGTATACTTGTGCGAGCAATGATGCCTGAATGTAAATGAAAGCCTTTTGTTTGTAACTGCTTTTATCTTCCAAATCATAGTTGTTTTCTGCAAAGCAACAAAACACGCTGATTCCTCTTCAAAGGAATCTTTTTGACAAAATGGCTCATACACCTGTCAGAGTAATAGAGGATTTTTTTGATTAAACAAAACTGCAAAACCCCCAGCAATACCAGTGTTAATTGCTGTATTGTTTCAAGAAACAAAAACTCACAGAAAAAAATAGCAACTGCCTACATAACATTGTGTATCTAGAAATTGTTGGAAGCTAATTGCGATAAGCCTAAGACAGTTGTTTCAGCATTCATATTTCACAGTGCAGAGGCTTCAGGAAAGACTAATTCTTTCATCTTTCTGGCTTTTGAATCTTTGGTTTTCTTATCAGTTTACTTTGTATGTAGTGACTGCTGCTTTTAAGTAGCTACTGCAGTACAAACTGTTATCTGAATTAGAAGAGTCACTGTTTCAGGCAGAAACACATTTATTGGGGAAACTAAAGGTGAAAAAGGAACTGCAGCACTGTAGCTTGGTACCAAGTATGTGGCCAGGCACCAGATGTGATAAGGTGCCCTCTTGTCCTTTGGTTCAGACCACAACCCCTCTCGCCTTTGGTTTATACAAGCAACTAGGATAAACTTCTGTTCAGTTATGATTAAATCTGGGGCAGGAGGGTGGCTGGGACATGACACAACGGGGGACAGGACACAGACACATGACCAAACCAAAAAACTAAAAGAAACCTTCAAGTTACTATTCTGGGAGACCACACTCATTAGCAGAAAGGCAGAGTGTTAACATCTCTTATTTGCAAATAATGTTATTGCTGCAAATTAGTAGTTATCCCCATAAAAAGTGAAATATCTCTGTAATTTTATAACCTGTTTAATTTTAAATCCTGTATTTTCAAATCAAAAAACAATAACTGAACTGTGAATTAAAAGTAACTCCTTCAGGTCAAAGACATCTCTAATTTGCCTCAAATGTCACAGAAAATTGGATTTTGTATGTCTTTTTTTTATAACTGGTTCTATCATATAATTTGGTTTTGTCAAAACATGGACCTAAACAGTCAAATTGAAATTTCACAACGACACATTTCCTTAATCTTGATGGTTCAATGTGTGCTCTCTAAGCAGCAGGAAGTAAGGGACAACAGACATTGTGAAGTCTCTTCTCACCTGTCAGAGTGTTTTGAAAGCACAGGAAAGAAAACTGAATTAGCCAATTACAGAAGAAGCATGATTATACCATACCTGGTAAAGCAGTCTTTATGTTTCTACCTCAAAACAGGTAAGGCAAACTCGCCACCAATGTTGCCCCACCAACCTGAACTAGAAAGGACTGCCAAGCATCATGCAACCCTAACACAGTCAAAGAGCTCACAGCTGCACTACCCACATGAATTCCTCCCTATGAAAATATCTACAGTGAAATCCCATCAGCTTAAACAGGGCCAAAACTTCACTCACAGGTCCATTCTCAAACAATGCCCCAACTCTATGTCCCAAATTCAGAACTCAGTTTTGGCCTTAACCCTAACAGATTTGTTGCAAAAAACTTTCTGGGTCAAGCCTAAAGAGATGAGGTTGGGTGAAATTTATTTTATTTCTTTCTTTCTTTTTTTTTTTTTTTTTTTTTTTTTTTTTTTTTTAACATCAGCAGATGATAGATGGCTGTGCATGGATTTGTTTGACTAAATTCTAGTATCTGAATCTGAACACAGACTCCCTTTTGAGTCAGAACAGAACTAGTCAGTTAATTGCATCCCAAAGCAAATGTTCAGCAATGTTAAAAACAGCTGAATTGAACTTCCTCCTAAAGCATCCAATTCTCTCCACTTGATAATGAATAGAAAACTTACACCAAATGCCATACAGCTAGGATTTTACCTTAGGACTTTTAGCCGATATTTAAACTAAAGTGATTCCCTTAAAGCTGCATTTCAAAACCAGGAATCTTCTCACTTCATTTATTTTATGAAGCATATCAGATTTCCTAAAAATATAAAACTCATATGATTATAGTGTCTGTCACTGTCCCCTCAATAAATAGGTTCACTTCATTCACATTTGAAAGTGGACAACGTTTTAAGGATATTAAAGTCTTCCTCCCCCACCCCCCAGAAATTTACTTCTAGGGAGAAGAGAAAGATGCTATTTGTCCCCTTAGTAATGGAAAAATCATAAAGAGCGCAGTCCAAATCTGTTCGAAGAGGCAGCAGCCAACATACAGGAAAAAAAAAAAAAGAAAAAAAAAATCTTTTATCCATTGAGCAGCTGTACAGCTCCATACAAACTACACTGCCTGCTGTGGTGGTTGCATGACAAAATATACAAATGTGGGCTGGTGTGCAAGGACTGATGACAATAGGAAAGCAGGTTTCATTAGTTCTGCTACTAATGGAACAGTTTGTTTTAGCTTATAAACATTCTAGAAAAATTTAAGGGCTATTAGAAACTTTGAAGATTACATATGATCATTAAAGTGTGAAATAGACAAATTTATGTCTGTTTTAATTGAATAGCTTAATGCAACTTTTACAGCAGAGTTACCTCCTGATATATCTGCAAATGTCTGCAGAAAATTTTTTTACTGTGCATATTTTACATATGCCAGGAAATTCTAACTGTGAGAATTAGATGGTGAGGACAGAGACAAATTAATGGAGATTCAATTAAGATATTCATAATTAAAATCTGTACACTTAAGACTGATCAATTTGTCCTTTCTACCTTTTATAGTTGTATAAAACAAGGGAAAAAGTTGGTACAATCTTAAAGCAGTCACTTTAGCACTTCTCAAGGGAATGTCTCTCCAAGCAAAGTATATACTCAAACTGTAGATTTGATGGTGAGGAGGTCAGCACCTTGAATCCTCACATGCAGCACTCTAATGAGTTGAATTATTCTATTGCAGCTAGTCAAACTTCTTCTTACGTGGGATAAAGATAATGAAGCTGCAAGGCCTGCAAGGATCAGAAAGACAATACTCCTGCTCTTTAATGCATCTGATTATAGAATTGTTCATAGAATCACAGAATGGTTTGGGTTGGCTGGGACCTTAAAGATCATCCAGTTCCAACCCCCCTGCCATGGGCAGGGACACCCTCCACCAGACCAGGTTGCCCAAAGCCCCATCCAACCTGGCCTTGAACACTTCCAGGGAGGGGGCAGCCACAGCTCTGGGCAACCTGTTCCAGTGCCTCACCACCCTCACAGTAAAGAATTTCTTCCTGATATCTAATCTAAATCTACCCTCCTTCAGCTTAAAGCCATTACTCCTTCACTACATGCCCTTGTGACAGCCCCTCTCCAGCTTTCCTGTAGGCCCCCTTTAGGTACTGGAAGGCTGCAACAAGGTATTCCCAGAGGCTTCTCTTCTCCAGGCTGACCAAGCCTAACTGTCTCAGCCTGTCTCCATAGGAGAGGTGCTCCAGCCCTCTGATCATCTTTGTGGCCTTCCTCTGGACTCGCTCCAACAAGTCCATGTCCTTCTTATGTTGGAGGTCCTAGAGCTGGATGATATGTTGCATAAACTATGTGCGGAAACCACCTTGTCCTCTGGAGACAGGTCAGTAAGAGATAGGATCTAGACAGCAATGCAGATCACGTGTGGTTCAAACCCCTCTCTCAAGAGGACTTAAAAGGTCTTAAAAGGAGTGATGTAATTAATGATATTGACTTAGAAATCTTAGTTAAATGACTAAAAAGTTCATTGGCATGCACCCTGAAGTTGAACACTGCATGTCCTCTGCTCAGCCAAGGCACTGGAACAGCCCTCATGCTATCTGAGATTCACAAACTTGGCATCCTGATCTATGAAGGGCATCCAATAGGCATACCCTGAGGAATAACTCCAGCATTTCTTCAATACTTTTTTACATCAAAAAGCCACAGAACGTGTTGGGAGGAGAGTCAACCTAGAAGCACATGCGTAAATGAAAAATATCCTAAGCGAGTGTCCTAACAAACAGTCTAGAGTCACACATCCAGCTGTTGCTGCCTCTTTCATTTCCAGGACCCGGCATTTTTTTTGCGCAGTGGTCAAGTGCTGGTAATTATGGGTCTACAACTTACTGAAATGCTCTGGCAACCTGGTTATAATACTGCTGCTGACCTTTTGTATCAGCCAGGCACCTACAAGTCCATATAACTACATAAAAAATTATTTTTGAGTCTGGGCTAGATATATTATAGACCAGATGATCATATGCAGCATTTTTTTTCTTCCAAATCCAGAAGGTGTATATCACAGGAAAGCAAGTTAGATTGTTTTAAATATGAGTATGTAGATGGTAATATATAGGTGTGTGTGCCTGAATTCAGGATCAAGCCGTTATTTATAAACCTATAGTTAGCTAAACCAATACCAATATTTAGAAGACAACAAAATACTGCATTCTTCCACATGAAATGATGTCTTTGAATGCTGATTTTTCCTGAGGTTGTTCTTTTCTTACTGACAAAATGCTACATTTGAGTCATTAAGAAGAATTTTCCCTTTCAAATCAATGAAAGTTTCAATTCTGATTTCAGTGTTTTGGGAACACTGACAGTTTCTGAATTACAGGTTCCTGTACACTTGTCTGACTCAGATTTATCAGCAAGGTCAGACACAGCAGTGCGAGAATGGCATTGTAATTAGAAAGGTGCTTGTTCTGCCAGCTAGGTGTAAAATGCCCCAGCAGTGCACAGTGAGGACTTTATTTTATGCATAAATTAACTGCAGTAACTAACAAACTACAGCTGGTAAGGCAGCCAGCCAGGCATAAACGGGAACTCCAGAATGCCAGAGCATTCCTCCTGGAAATAGCGTTTCCACAACACAAACTTCAGCTGTTCAAAGGGACAAACAGGAAAGGGAAAACACCAGCTCGAGCACCTGACTTGAAAGTGAGGAACCGAACAGCTGATACCCTTGATAAAAACAAAAGAGGACACAGGAAAAAGCCTTCAAAAGCTGTTATATGATATAGTACAAGACCAAACATTTGAGGTTTCATGTTTTTGCAAATTCTGAGCTCCTTCCCCTGCATATAACGATGCCTCTTTCACTTTAATGACACCAGCATTTGTGAGGTCATCCTTTGGACTGACTCACTGAAGACATATGAGTTAAAATAAATCCTGAGGGAAAAAAGGTATTACACTAAAAATCCAATGCAGAAGTGATGTCCTCAAGTGAACATCTTTCTTTGTCAGGAGAGATGGCTTACTTTGGTTTCCTCCACTCTAGAGAAAAGTACTTTCCCTGCTGCTTGTAAGGTTTGAGAGTGAATGATGGGAGAGGAAGAGAACTGTGTGAATTGACACAAGATCTGACCAAGAAAGTGCCATAGGAGGGTGGGAGGGGAAGAAACCCTAAAATACCACAATGGAGTTTTAAGTGAATTTTTCAAATGCCCTCCTTCATTACCTGTAGTAAGCGTACACAACTATTGCCCCATACTTGCAGGGACTGTTTTTTGTTATTAGGTAACAGGTTTGCTACTCATGCAGAGTTGTCAGAGAAAGAATGGCTGCAAAGCTGACCAGTGGGGAAGTATAAACCTCTGAATCCGTGCACAGGCTGCAGTCACAGATGGATTCAGAACTTAAACCAAAGTCTGAAACATAGGGAAGAAAACTTACAGTTCATCTACGTCCTGTGAAGGTGTATTCATGCACAAGGGATCAGTTCCTGATTGAATACACACTGATGAGACCATCTACTGCGTTGGACACTTGTCTCTCCCTTTTCTTCTTTTAAAGCCTGCAAATTTGCATACAGGCTCTGCTAGTACAGTAGGTTCATTTGGAAAGGCATTTTCTAGGCTACTCTGATCATCCACAAGGTATGAATGATAAATTAAGAATAACCTTTCCTGGAATAAAGCTTCCATCAATTAAAACAAGGATGAAACATATCCACTCATTTATGAGCACAGAGCATATAATCTATTTTTGCTTCTATGCACCTGTTCACTTTTCCATCTGTCATAGAACAGAGGAATGTGGTCAAGATCAGGAATTAAGAGTACAGATCTCATGCTGCTTATTATCCTCAATGGGCTTGTCCACCTCCAAAAAATTTTGTTAATTAAGAACATTAATGCTCAATTTGTCTGACACAAGATTATGCTTGTCCATGCCAGCTATCCATATATCAAGACCATCAATGACTAATTTGAGTGTTCAGAATCACACTTAAACATGCCAACAAGCCTAGCTGTAGTCACACAAGCAATGAAAAAGCCAACAGCCTCTGGAATTTCTCCTAGGACTGCACTTTCAAGCTATAATCCCTATTCTCAGAGAACAATTGAGCCCTTTAAAAATGCCAGGCCTTGAAAATAAGTAAGAAGATGATATCTTCAAATACCTTATGAAAAAAAGAGGACAACAGAAAAGGAGCCAAGGGTAGTAGAGGGTGTTGAAGGAGAAACAGCAATATACAAATGGATCAGAGGCCTTGGAGCTGCCTGAGAAAGACCTATGAATTCAAACTGCTGATAACTCACAAATGTACCTTGTCAAGGCTTTCTGTCCTGTGTTACTTTAGACAGATGAGCAGAAGTAATTTCATATGCTTGAAATATAGATGTTTCCAAAATAGCTCCCCTTTTTTCTCCATTTGCATTTTGACCATAGGGAAAGAGCATTTTCTTTAGGAAAGCTGAATTTTAAAAAGAAAAATAATCAAAATAAAAATGTTCATCCTGAATGGATGTTGTGATTCATATGCTTGTCATGCTCCCCTCTAAGCTCAATTAGATCTCTCAAGTTGCATTCCTTAGCAGCAAGATGCAATGTAGTGAAGTATATCATTGAGAGATGGAGACAATTTTCATCACTTTAGTTGTTCCATCAAAAATTCCGGACATTTCTATGGACAGAAGACAATAGGCATGAAATTGTACATTTAGTCAAAACCTCACTTTTCCATTACAGTCAGTTTTGACAGATGATGACTGGTTAGCCCAAATTAAAAAGCAGAAGAGCAAAATCATACTTACTTGTGCATTGAAGCATCACAAAACAATCACTTGGCATTCCCTCCTGGAATATACATCCTTTAATTAAAAATATAAACAAGGTTCAAATATGCTCAAAACAAAAATGCCACTATTGTCTGTCTCCCTTGCCACATTGGCATCCCCCCTTCCTTTGTGCAGTCTCAGGTATTTCAGAAAGCATTCATCTCAAACAGCAAATATTTGGGTTTTGTTTAACTTTTTTTAAACACATTTAGCCATTCTTAAACAACCAGTCATGAGTTCTGATTTTCCCTATTTCAGTGATACTCAAAGACCTAACTGGCTAGTAATCAGATAAAACTTGTTCTTGATATGCATTTATAAATAGTCTAAACATTAAAATCACTGGAATCTACAGGACAGATTTTACTGCCAAAAAAGTCTATGGAAATGGGTATCTTCTCCAAACTTATAGTACCTAAGCTATGCTAAAGTGGTATAGACATCCTTATTCATTATGTTAATTTGACAATTTGCTAGTATGTGTACTTATAGTAAAGCATTTCCTCATAGAATCACACAGTAAAGGATAAGTTTCTCTCTTCATATTATATGTACATGTATATATATGTATATTTTGTGTGTATATATGTATGTTGTATATATGCATACCTTTAGAAGAAGGCAGTAGCAATTTCTAAGTAAGCATACAGCATGTACACTATAGCACGCTCAAACTATAACTGCGAGTTTTCAGTGCATCACAATTCAGTCCAAAGAGCTCAAAGCATCACCAGAAGAGAGATATCATTCCTCCTGCGAACAAAATGGCATTGTTTCTACAACACTAAAAACCTGTTCACAATGTGTGTGTTAAATACACTTGTTTAGAACAGACAGTAGAGGCATTTGATAAACCAAATGTATTTGAACCACTATTAGGGAAACAAATTCAACTTGTTTCACAAGGCTTCTGAAAGACCAAAGCATCTTTGTGTGGTTATATGACCTAGGAAACAGGATTATTATTAATAAAAAAAAATTGTTTTCACATATGAATACACTGCTAACAAAGTAAAAAAAACAACAAATTCAACAGCTATCAACTAGTTGCCACCAAAAAAGAGGGTTTAGACATTGTAATTTTTTAATTTTTAATTTTTTTTTTTTTTTTTTTTAACATAAGAAAACTTATCTGACTTCTTTATTGAAAAAAGCTCACAAGTGAGGTTCTTAGAAAAACATCTATTCCATTCTGGCCACACAGCACCAAATTAGCAGTTTCCTTCTCTTCAGAGAAGACAATATATTAGGGAGAAAAACACATAACAGTCAATCATGAAGAAAATAAAAGATTTTAAAGCAGCAAAGGAAAAAGGCACAATGTTATGCCCCTTACAACTTTACCTTTATCACCTAACCTGAAGTAAATTTTTACAAATTCTGGGTGTTGCTGTAGTTAGCAGCTGCAATAATGAGTTCCACCCTTCTTCTGTGAATCAAACCACACAACTTTATTTACATTACACTTTTTGAAGACCATTTCTTACTGCAGCATTCATGGCTGGAGCATTGCATCCCCCCATATCATAAACTCAACAAAATCTTCATACGCATATGAAAACAAACAAATTACAACAAAAAACTGGTTTTATAAGTTGACACAGCAATAAGCTGCTTATTGGAATTAACACTGATTCTATTCTAATGAGGAACATTTTTGGAAGAGACTGTACATTACCAGTCAGGTAAAACTAACCAAATGACCAAACTGCTTTGAACCTTGCATTTTACTCTTTGAAGAAGTCATAGCACATGTAAACAAAAATTAAACAAAATATTAACAGTGAACACACAAAAGCTATTCAGTCTATTGCTAGGGAGACAGCGATCAAGAAAGCTGTGCTGCTGAACCAAAATAATCTTTCAGAGTTTGAACAAGTAGACAAGTGCAACTGTACATATTTGCTTGGACTTAACTCTGTGGTTAACCAATGTCCTAAAAATGTATGAGTCTCACAGAGAACAGTCATTCATTGTGGTTTCCCTAGTCCAAATGCATGCAGTATAGGGTGTTAAATACATTAGCAAATAACTTATTATATTTAGCCTTAAATATAACCAGCTGTTTCTCAATATAGGCTTTGTTACTCTGTTTTATGGCTAAAGCATTTGTTTGCATTTATAATGTATTATTGCCCAGGGTGCTCTTCTGCAATGAACTGTATTGTTTTGTGTTGAAGACGTTTTGGAAGACAATTACAATAAGCCACCAGTTCATGAGGAACATGTTACCCAACTAAACCTCTTCAAGATCTCTTAGATGAAAGACTAATGCTAGGTCAAACCATACTACCAACTCATTTATCCAACATTGTGGAGGAGTACACAATCATTTTAAAGCAGAAACAGGCCTAAAATTAATCCCTACATGGTCTCACTCCCTCTTTTCGAAGGGCTGCTGAGAAGGGTTTGAACAAACGTTCGTCTAACAGACAGGAGTCCCAAAGAGGTCTACATGCTTTGTGTTTCAACTTTTTTATAAAGTTGCTTGGAAGAACTGTAAGGTAACAGGTTGATAGCCATGAAGCCTATAAAATGATACTTTTGGCATGTCTTCTTTTCAGTCCAATACTGCTTGACAATCTAATTTCTTTTTTCAGTTTGGCTCAGGATTAAGATCAATTAAATCAACTTCCATCATTTCAAATGAAGTAGAAGTGACATTTATCGTCATGGGAAGGAGTAGAGTGGTGTCTCTGAAAACTGTTTTGGTAGATGACACGTTTTATTGCTAAAATGGTTCAGAGGTATTGCAGGCCTTTGGGCTTTGAAAAAAAGGGGTTGGATTCTCAAAGACCAGCACAGACTTCAATCACTTTTTTCTCATGGCTGATCAGAGAGAAAAAATAATGAGCTTTCTATGTTATGTTTGGCCAGATCACTTAAGGTTGCAATACGAATTGTCTTACCGTGCAGAGGAGTAAACTGAGCTAGTAAGTAAGTGAGCACCGTCGCTCCATCTGTAAGCAGATTCTTTTACGCAAGCTTTTGATAGACTTTTGAGTCTAAACATGCTGAACAAGACCTTGCTACAGGCAACATTTTCCCTTACTATCTGGTATACAGCTATGTAATATCTCTAGGAAACAACAGTGTTAATATTTACAGTTATAGTAAGTCACTAGATAATTGAAAATACATAGACCAGTTTTCAGAAATACTTTAGGAAGCCAAGTTTGAAACTTCAGATGGGGTGTTCCTCTTTTCTACATCTTCTGTATGTTTAGATGAAATATGACTTCCTGAGAGACCAAGGCAAAAAAATTAAAGATGATACTTAGACCTAAACAGTATGCCTTTCCTCATTTAGTAGCAGCTCAGCATTTTCTATCAGTCATGCAGAGCTTTACTTACAGAACCTGTGAGGCAATAACCTCACGCAGTGCTTTGAAAAACCTAAAAGCTAACATTGAAACTGTGCATGCAAACTATTATTCTGTATTTACTTGATCCATTTTCTTCCACAGATACTGTGTTTCTCTTCATCTATCTCATTCATGAAGTACTTTGAAATGCTTGCCTCATAAAATCTCAAGAAGAGAAGAACATTTAAAGGAGCAGACTAGCATCAGAATAACATTTGAATGGAAGACACAGCTTTCCTCTTTTTGCTGTTTCGAAGAGAGTGAGAACCCTAGGGGAGGGGGCAAAAGAGCATGAAATGCGCAGCCAACATGGTTGATTGTCATGATTTTTGTCATAGGATGACAAAAATCAATCCTATGAATGGGAGACAATCCTTTTAAGATGTTATAGCAATAAGATGACCATCAGCATATCCTGTCTAACAGTCAGTAAATATTTGAAGGCATATCTTCTATGAATGAATTTTATTCTGCCATGTGTAGTCAGACAACTGAATGATTAAATGTGTACTTGTCCCTGAACACCTTAAATGATCATAAAACAGCTCCTCTATGTATTATCATTCAGCATCCCGAGGCAAGAAAAATGAGAACAAATATTCATTGCTCATTCTATATATTGAAAAATGTGTTGCCATGTTAAGAAAGCACTCTTTTTTTTTCCAGTAGACATAAGGTTTCAAGACAAACTGTGAAAGATTTCATTTCTCCTGCTTTTCATCAAAGATTAAAAAAAAAGAAAAAAATCAGGTCATTACGAAACAAAAATGCAAGCCTTCTCCCTCCCCTCAAAAGCTCTGAGGAATATAGATTTAGATTTCAGATTAAGAATATGAAGCTTAATGAAGAACTCAAGGGATGCGCTGCTTTCTAACAGCTACCTTGGGGAAAGTGTGGTATAGTATTGAAGAGGGACTGATCTCCGTGTGTATGAAGCAAGAAGATTTTTAAGCTTCCCCTTTTCTTCTTGATAAAGCTCAAGCATTCTTGCATTAACTACCAAGCAAAAATATCCCTCTTTTCTGCTTATCCTGACCTCATTAGTATCCTGTCCATTGTTTAAGAGAAGATTCTTTTTCATTGTAAATTCTCTTTCAAAAAGTACTCCCCCACCCTCCCGCTTCCCCCAGGGGCCTTTAATTGTGCAGACTACAGACATTTGGCAAGTATGACAACTACTTTGAATTAATACCGCAAGATTATTTATGTGCTGCCTTAATTTTAAAGAGCAAACCTGATTAAAACCAAAACCTTGAGTTCCAGGATTTTATAAATGAGCTGCAGAATCAGCAGCGCAAGATGGACATTTCCAGCAAAGGAACATTTTACTAAAATATTTCGAAGAAAAATGGCAATAAAGCATTGCACATATCAATCACTAATATGCACACACACTCTCCAGTCATAAAGCAAGATCTTCTCAAAGTCTGGAGCCCTGAAATGCACCTGTTCAATATAGTCAAGAGAATGGAAATCATTTTAGTTACAAGAAAACTTCCATCCGCTCTACACCTGTGTCTAATTTACACTGCACTGTTTATGAAGTTAACACTATTAAATTTCAAATGGAAATCACAGTCTTTTGCTTTTTTGGAGTGCAATTATATACTTATTAGAACACAATCTAGAAAAAGGAAAATTCTTGGAGTCATTTAAGAGAGGTTGTTATATTATAGCAATGAGTGTGAAAAAAACCTGAAGGAGAGAAGTTGGGGAAAGAAGGTTCCCTACGGTGCTAATGACTGCAATTTTATTGTATTTCCATAATGCTGTTCTTGAAGTGTGTAAGGCCTGACCTTGTACCTTGACCTGAAGCCTGTGAACATGAAATCCCTCATCTTCCTTACAGAATTTCAGCAAAATATAGTAGTTGTTAGTTTTTCTTAAGCTTAAGTAGTCAGCTCTGAACATCTGAAGAAGAAATGGTCTAGTGGTGAGCTATACAGCACTTTCAGGGTTCCAAAATGTTTTACAAGCACATGCAAATTATTACATGACCATGGATATGCAGCCACATCTTGGAGCAAGAAAAGCAATTAGTTAATAGCACACTGTACCTCAGTACATTTGCTTAGGTCATGAAAAATTGTTGAATTAAAATAATAAAATAGGAAACTATGAAAAGACAGAATATAATTTTAACCGAAAACTGCTCGGGAAACTTGTTAACCTTGCTAGTCCTGTAGGCAGTGAATCAGCATCACTGTTAGGATGTGTGATAAGAAGCTGTTTTCCCCAGACGTGAAGGAGCAGAGCAGCCCAGCACTGGAGGGGGAGTGGGGAGGAACGGGCAGCAACATCCCCAATCACTCAGTCAGGGACATGAGTCCCTGCCCTGGCCCCCCCGGGGCATCTCAGGAGGGCTGGGGGTGACACCCACCTCTGTGAGTCAGCAGGAGACCCTGTCCTGAGATCACGTGCAGACTGAGGGGTCACTGCTGGGGGGGTATGGGCTCATTATGGGGGAAGAGCACTCGGGAATTGCATAAAACTTATTACGGGAAGTTTAGGGGCAGAACTAAACAGGAAAGGGGGGCACCTGGGGGGTGCAAGGACCAGACAGCTCCTGCATGTCTAAGGGCAACTACTAGAGGGATCCAGTGAATGTGTCTGTGGATCCAGTGAATGCGTGTGTGTGTGTGTGTGTGTGTGTGTGTGTGTTGCTGTGTGTAAGGGTGTTTGCACTAGCAGCTAGAGTGCGGCTGCAGGGCTCAGGGACTCATGTGCCCTGGCGCAAGCAACTGGGGAGTCCTGGGATCCAAGGGAAGCTACTGGGCAGATTTACCATCTAAGCCTGATACTGGAGTGATCCATATTGTATATACATAAATATATGCATATATTTCCCACCAACAAACCTTTATCCTGGTCAGCCAGAGAGGGGAACAGGATGAGGCCATTGGTGCCATTTGTGTGAGTGCTTGGCATGTCTGTCTGTGTTGATCTGTGTGACTGGCTATGTGTATGTGTACATGCGTGTTGTGTGCGTGTGCGTGTGTCTACTGGGGGTGGTACACGCTCAGCCTTGCTACTGGCTGGACCCAGGGCATGGAGCTGGGGCAGCCTTGGCTTCATCAGATTGCTGGATGCAGCAATGCCTACAAGGCCAAAACCCAAACCAAGACTTAAGGATGTTCAGCACATGCCCTAAGCTTTGTTTAAAGAAATAGTCAAATGATTTTTGGCCAAGTAGAAAGTAAGCTGTACCCTTTAGTAAGTGACTAACACACAATCACCTTCCTTTTCTTTATTAATGCTGTTTCTAATCTGCAGTCCTATTCTCATACACTCCACTTACTGACCTAAGAAGTGAGAAAATTAAAATGTGGTGAAATCTAAAACACAAGTGTCCTAAAAATGGAAATGAAATCTCCCCCCCCCCAAGACAGTCTGTAGCAGGGTACAACTTTTTTAATTACACACACAAAAATATGTATACACATACACACAGTCAAATATACATATGCATACATACATATGTAAATATATAAAAAGAAAGGTAAGTAAGAAAGAAGAGGCAATGCCATTAGGCTGATAACTGACTGCATGTCCTCACCAAGGACAGGGAGTTTTCAGGTTTTGGATCAAGGACAGATTGTTATAGGAAAGCAAGCCCACCACTGAGAGCAAAACAAAGAAAATTAGCACAAACTACATTCTATTTTCAGTTGCTTAGTACAGTTTTATTTTTCAGTCTGAAAAGGACTCCACTGTGTCAGGCCAGATCACCTCCTAGCATGATATGACCTTCCTTCAGGCTGGTCACTCAAGTGAAGTCAGAAAGTTTCTAGGGCACTTCGTTTTAACTGTAGTAGTTTGAGGCTATTTTAGACCCACATTAGCAACTTTCTCTGGAATGGGTTGCATAAGCATTGAGTTCAAACTTACATATGTATGACAATCAAATACGCTCATCTGTGAATCACAGCAAATCAGTAAAACAGAGAAAAGCTAATGTGAAAGAAAGTATGTGAGATCCCAGGTATTATGTCAATGAAATGAAGTCCTTGTTTTGCTTTCCTCCCCCAGATATGTATAATTTGTTCATCTGCATTTATCTATTCAAACTTCAGCTGCATGGAAATGGTTAAAGAAGCACGAAGCACTCAGCAAGGTTTGAATCAGTTACTGAAGTTAACGTTGACGCTTGCTTGGGTTCCCACTAAACTAGGGACGTTCATCTCCTTTCATTCAGGACCAACTGCCATCACTGGAAATCACGGCACACGTGGCCAGGTACATCTAGTTGCACGCCTTCTCATCCATGCTCTTAGCCAGCCCAGTTCTAGCTCTTCAACTGCATCATCTCTTCCGGATGCTCAGAATCACAGCACCCTAAACATGGCACCTTGGCTGGTGCCAGCCAGACGCATCGCAGAGCGCTGGCAGGATGGGAGCATGCTGGTCCAAGCAAGTGCACATGCTTCAGAAATGTCACCTCATGGCCTGAAAAAAGGCTGCGTATAAAGCTGGCATAAATACGTATCACAGGTACAAACTATATAATGTGAATCAAAGATAATTAAAGGAACATATAAAGGTTGCATATTTAACCTAAATCTGGCATCTGTTGCATGCATTCAATTTTTGAAAGTGTAGGACCACAGCCTGAGGCAAAGAGAGGGCAAATGATTTCACTGAAAGGTGGCAAAGGCAGCACAGACAGGTGTTTTACCCCTGACTTCAGTGAGGCCTGAGATTTACATCTTGCACACTGACCGCTGTTGGGAATGAAAAGGAGAACTGGAGAGAGCTTCATGCTTTACCAAAGGAAGAATTCCCTTCCCCTTTACAGACTGGGGAGTCAGAAAAGAGGGGAAGGATTCTTCTTGGAAGATTCATTGTCAATGGGACATTAATATAAACAAATCATTTAAATCCTTACCTCATATGCGTTTGCTCAGCATGTTTAATGTCTATAATTTGCGAGAGGGACTGGGACTTCTCAAAAACTGAGCACTTTGATATATTTTTTTCTACCTCTGAAGATGAAAGGTTTCCTTCTTGGCAATCTAACCAGGAGAATAAACACTGAGATTCGAAACAAAGAGTAACAATACACCTAATACCTTTGAAAAGAATAATCTCCAATCTTCCAATAGTTTTTAAGGCAGTCTTGTTTTCCTCAACCAGAAGGAATTCAAATAAACTGAGCATTATTTAAAAACAAACAAAGGAGTTAGGTCTAAACTGGAGCACAGGGAAGAAATGAGGCATGTCATTTCCATTAAGCTATGCTCAGCATACACAAACAAGGAGAGAATTACATTTTTAAAAGGCCTGCTCCCAAATGCCTTTATTTGTATATGCTATACACACTAACTTATATCTGTGTTTACTTTCTCTCTTGTCCTTATGTGAAATAATCCAATTTACTTTAACCCCGTCTTTTACATAAGAACAAGTATGAACAATAGAATTCTGCAATCTCCTATAAAAGAGTCATTTAATAGTCATATAAAAGATAATAATCACCTAATAGGTAAAAATCCCACCCGTAACACAAATGACTTTTTCAATGGAAATTGAACTTATCTAAAAGGCCTATTGCAATTTCATTTTAAAATCTCTTCATCTGCCTACTACGCTTCCTTCCCACAACACCTATAAATATATTACAACATATTCTTTATGGATAGCTACTGAAATTGTCAAGAACACAATATCAACAATTGTTTACCCGTACAAAACAAGGAATTTTGCCTTCAGTGGGAGTCTTCAATTAAAGTTAGCTCTTAAATAGGACAACTTGTTATGTCTGATCACTCTGCTTTTCAGTGCTAAAGTGTTTCCTTAAAATGTCCAAGAAAAGTTTTTGACCTTTAAGGTGAAATTCAACAAGTAATTTCTTTAAGAGTGACAGAAAAACAGAACCAGAGTTCTTTTAAAAAAAACTGCAAACCTGTTCTGCCTGAACAAGTTTATTTTTCTTCAAGTGTTTGCTAAAAGTAAATTGAATATTTTTTTTTCGTAAACTGTCACTACTGTCCTTAGATAAGCTCTGGCTAAAATAACATCAGACAAAAGGGGTTCGATGAGAGTCCCTAAAAGGCATCAGGAACTCAGTTCTCAATTCACAGCCATCAGTAAGCAAAGGATAATAGATTTCATAAAGCACCCAGAGAAGAATGGTGAAAGGTGCTAAATGCTATTACTATTGAAATAACATTAAACAACAAATTTGCCACCAACTTTTCGTTTCATTCACAAACAAGTTAAATCCTCTCTTTCAGAGGAAGCCTCCTGCATACAACCCTCAGAGCTTCATAGCGACAGTAAAAGAAACAAAGTCCAACAGACTCGGACATTACCACAGTTCACCATAATTATTCTTCATCATGAAAACAAGCAAGCAAACATTGATGATGACAATAAAAAGACTTTCTTCCCCCCACCCCTTAACATCCCCAAGAACTAGGTAATATTACTGTTTCTGGAGGATAGCATTAGACAAACTTCCCCCTTCCCCGCCACCCAGCCACTGCTCGGACAGAAAAATGTCCCTTCAGAGCACTCTCTGCAGGCTCCGCTTTCCTGTCTCAGCCTCACTCCAGCTGGAGTGCTAGGCTTTCTCCTTCTCCTAACCCTAGCTTTTCTGTGCTAAGGTAATAGTTCCTCTGCCACTTTTCCATGCATTAGTAAAAAAAATTATATTTTATGAGGCAAGCTCTAAATTTTGGAAACTGGAGTTTATCAGTACTCAGTAGGGCAAATTAAAGGAAGATACATCCTGAACAACTATTTATTTTAACAGAACACAAAGCAAAATGTCTTTTATAACTCTGTATCAAGTGCCATAGTAAGACTTAAGAGCGAGCTTTTGGGCTTCTAAATGGACTGGCTAGTTTTCCAAATATTTCTGTACATTTTGAACAGGCAAACTCTTGTTCAGCTTACTGTCAAAAAGTAATTCAAATGATTTCTCTGACAATCAGAGGGTTTTGACTAGTTTTGAGTCTTAGCCCATTATGTGCCTAATTATTCCAAGACTTCTTACTGCTTCAACTCTTGGAATTTTTAATTTTGTCCAAACAAGGAGAAATGGGTGCATGTGTGTTCTTGTGGGGACACATGCACAATGGAAAATGAATTATTGACTGCCTTTTTCCCCAAAACCTCCTCAAGCACTGCAGTGTTTAACTGAGATCTCTAGCTGCCACTCCGTCTCAATTTAATTTTTAGTGAGAATTAGAATCATAGAATTATTTGGGTTGGAAAAGACCCTTAAGGTCATTGAGTCCAACCATTAACCTAACACTGCCAAGTCCACCACTAAACCATGTCCTTAAGCTACACGTCTTTTAAATACCTCCAGGCATGGTGACTCAACCACCTCCCTAGGCAGCCTGTTCCAGTGCTTGATAATCCTTTTGGTGAAGAAATTTTTCCCAATATCCAATCTAAACCTCCCCGGTGAAACTTGAGGCTATTTCCTCTTGTCCTATCACTTGTTACTTTGGAGAAGAGACCAACAACCACATCACCACAACCTCCTTTCAGGTAGTTGTAGAGAGAGATAAGGTCTTCCTTTAGCCTCTTTTTCTCCAGATTAAACAACTCCAGTTCCCTCAGCTGCTTCTCATAAGGCTTGTGCTCTAGAAGCTTCACCAGCTTCACTGCCCTTCTTTGGACATGTTCCAGCACCTCAATGTCTTTCTTGTACTGAGGGGCCCAAAACTGAACACAATATTCAGGGTGCAGCCTCATCAGCGCCGAGTACAGGGGGACGATCACTTCCCTACTCCTGCTGGCCACAGTATTCCTGATACAAGCCGGGATGCCATTGGCCTTCTTGGCCACCTGGGCACACTGCTGGCTCATGTTCAGCCGGCTGTCGACCAGCACCCCCAGGTCCTTTTCCGACAGGCAGCTTTCCAGCCGTTCTTCCCCAAGCCTGTGCCATTGCATGGGGTTGTTGTGACCCAAGTGCAGGACCCAGCATGGAGTCTTGTTGAACTTCATACAATTGGCCTCGTCCCATGGATCCAGCCTGTCCAGATCCCTCTGTAGAGCTTTCCTACCCTGAAGCTGATATACAAGACTGGTAGTTAAAAGACATATATATATATATATATATATGTATATATGATGAAAATGCAAAGTCACTATATTTCATACAGTCCTGAATTTGATTTGACAATTCTTTACAAGGAATAAATATGGGAACTCACAACACCATTTTTAGCACAACTTTTTAAAAGCTAGAATTACACCTGAAAGATTTGGCAGACAAAGAAACTGTACTGAATCCGTCTTCTGAGTGACTGGATACTTCTCAGAAGCGATGTTTCCCTTTATTTCAGACTGACTGCCGGGCACTCTTGAGTACTTCTTTTCAAACCACCACTGCAAAAGAGACCAAAGGGACAAGCAAAGAAGGGAAGACTTCTTACTGTGTGCTCACAGCAGAAGCAGATTTCCAAATAACGTTCACGAAGAGGGAGAGGGGTCCTGTGACATGACCTTACTGGATGGCCCGGGTGGGATGTTAGTCCATAGCTCTCAGTAGCACCACCATGAGCATTCATCTGCATTGCTTTTACTCACCATACTGTCCTATCTCACTACAGGGAATCAGTCTGCAATGCAAGGAATTGCTTTTTATTTTCAAGAGGCATTGGTGAAAACTTAATGAAGCTGGTTATATCACTTATATATTTGTTCAATTACACAATGCTTGTCAGACAGAATTAGATGAAAGACAAAGCAGTCAACCTGTCATTCTTCGGTGTTTTATGAATAATAGAAATATCTCTGTTAAGGATTTCCTGAAGCTGGACCTAATGGAAAAGAAGGAAAAAAATTGATGGTTCTTGGTCAAGCCCTGATCTAATTCAAGTATGAATTTCTGTCTCTTAACAGACTTCTTGGATATTTGCTAGATTTTTGAATAATAACAGACAGCAGATTCCTGTAGGGAAAAATAAAAAAGAATGAAATGAAAGTCCCCAAACAGGTGTAAGAGTACTGTATTTCTATGCCTTTCCTCAGATTACTATTTGGAGCATTTCTGTATCACAAAGCTACCTACCTACTTGTTATTGCTTCTTTATTTTTTCTGTGCTTCAACAGGTATTCCTTTTCTTCATTTTCTGTATTCACATTACTTAAACTGAGCTCCTTTCTTTTCTCAAGAAAACCACTGAAAAAGAAGTCAAGCTGCCTAAAACTTCAAACCAACCCTGCTTTTACAAGCTGACATTAACTATTCACCACTTGGTTCCCAACATGGCAGGACCTGCCTGCTCTTTTTCCACAATTTAGGGTTATGCACACTGTCTCACAGTGAGGAAGAAGGATCATTTCAGCTCAACCCATATGTTTCTGGCTTTACATGTCCCTCCCTCTGGAGATGGGTTACTATCTAGGCTTTCAGTCATAATTCCCAGAACAACTTGGTGAATATCTCAGAATCTTTTCATTATTTATAGATATTCACAAGCAGCTGGCAGGAAAAGATCTTAAAAAAATATATCTGTGAGGTAAGGCTAGTATGCTTCTCTTCAGATTTTGAACCAAGACATCCAGTATCCAGTGATAGGATAAACGTGAAGAGTTGCTGAACATGCCTATTTGCTGCTTGTTTAAAGTCTGGCAATGAGCAGATAGACATTAGAATAGAAAAGAACAGAAGAGTTCAGTTGGAAGGGACCTACAACAATCATCCAGTCTGACATAATTATAAAGTCTGTGTAGTCCAAACATCATCTATTCTAAAAGGAATAGTACAACTGTATTCCCTTTCCTACAAAAGAGAAAAGAAAGCATGGTCCAGGGCAAAGGGCACTGGCACTAAAAAAAATGTCTCTTCTTGTTTCCACCATTAATTGACTCCCAGTAAACCAGAGTTATTCACTCTTTTCCTGCTGCTGTCCTTGAGCTTGCTTATGTAGATCCTAATGTGTAGACTGTCTCTGCATCCAGAGCTGTCTACCCCATTTCAGACGAAAACCGAAAGTGTAGCACTAAGTACCGCCACAAGCCCCAAACCTGGCACACCTCTGTTTTCTCATAATGATGCCTCAGTGACATCCTGTGGACTTCCCTCCTGAGAAAACATCAAATCTAGGAGCTTGCTATTCTCAGTGCTGTGGTCACTATCATTTGTACAATGTTACTTTTAGAAGTGATTTCTGGCTGTGTGCTTAAAAACATAAGGATTATCTTGGACAAGTCATTTAACCATTCTGTACCTCAGCATCCATACACAGGAGAAAGTGCTGTAATCTCAAAATTAATAAGGACTGTGCCTCAGTCCTCATTTGCTGAACCTATGCTTAAACCACAGGGGCTATTTCTCCCCAGGGCATAGCCTAAAGACCCTATGAGTATGTGCTAGCCACAATACTTATAAACTACAAAACCAGATATAACTAACATGACCCCACTGGGGGAAAAAAAAATAATCATCAAACAAACCACTGAAGCATAGATAACGCAGGCTTTGCTGCTCCTCTCATTTGTAACTGCACCAGCAGTCAGAACAGTGTTGTGTGCAGAGCATCATGTTTCCTCTCTCCTCCTAGGGCAAGAGTCAGATTTTTCTCAGTGTGATGTCAGGTTTCCAGAAGCAGGGTTACCCAAGCTGCCAGCCTCAAGGACAAGAAGTTAAACAAGAGCATAAATGTCACTCTACAGGGAGCCTGTATGTTTTCCAAGCTAGAATTTAAACTGAAAGGCTGTAGGAAGCAGACCCCCATCAAGGCCAAAGATTAAAATATAATCACTTCCATACGTGCTCTGTATATAATATTGCAGTAGTGGCCTGGCATGAAGTTACCTCTCAAATGAGATTTCTTAATTAGCAAAATAGCTTTTCCTGGCAAGCTAAGCATTGCTATGTTCTTTCAGAAGCTTCTCTCTTAGCATGAGCAAAATGATACCATATCAATGTAAATTCTTTATTCATTAACTCCAAACTGAAAATTCCCTCGTAATGCAGCTTTTTGCAGAGGACTGTATGACAGAAACCATGCAATGGAAATACACTGTTTCAGAACTGTGTAGCACAAGCAGCCTATAAATGAGGCTGAGTTATCACTGAAAACCTTCACAGACACCAACATTATCTCCAGCTAAAATCAAGAAATCACATCTCTGTGGAATGTATTAATTTCTATTCTCCATTAATGCCCTTTTCTCATCTTGAAAGTAGGTTTCTTCCTGACCTCCCCCACCTTTACCCCTAGTCTCCAAGAACTGGCATACACAAGTTTCATCAGCTGCTGTAGAGGGCTCCCAAAAAGATCAGCTCCCCTTAGCTGGTAAGGATTCGCATCACCTTTTCATGGAAAGGCTCTTTTTTCTCACCCTTCATTTCCATTTTCTTACTCATTTCCTTCTAATGAAGTCTTCTCTGTTTTCGGCACCAGCCCATGAACATCCTCTGAATTCCCCTCACACATCTCTTTCTGCTCTCTTAATTCCTCCCCGCATATTCTTTTTGGAGACTTCTCCTCATGAATATTTCAGTAGACATTTTGTCTGAGTTACTGTGTGATGCATTAGTTGAACTATTCCATTTTCATTAGTTTATTGTTTACCATATCCTTCTTTTCCTATAATTTCTAATGAAATCTTTGCCTTCTCCTCCCCTCCCTGCACATCACACTCATAACACAAGAAGACTGGAGGCCAGAGAAACAGTCACATTAATTTCTTTTGATACTGTTTTCCGTTTTACCAGGAAAATCCCCATACCAGCAACACAAGAAAACAATCTGATTTTGCCCATGTATTATTTAAAACTGGAACTGATGTATCCCTAAATAATGCGGGATGGAAATGTGTAAGTGGGTCCTCATAGACTCCTAGGGCAAAGCTGACTAAGCTTCAGCAAATGAAACAGAAAACACTAAAGCTGTTTTGCTGCTGGCCCCCGTGGATAACAGCAGGCCCCCTGTGCAAATCTGCTATCTTGATATAGGAGTTACTCTATACAGCACAAGCTTCAATTCTGTATCCTACTGCTTGTGCAGGTGTTGTAGTTTATAGATGGGGAACTTTACTTTCTCGCTTCCTCAGCCATTTGCTCATCCCGTTCAGCATCTGTCACTGTGATTTCCTGCTTGATACAACTGCAATTTTCCAACTTAATTCAGAAAATCCAACAGCTGCAATTCATAAAGCGGGCTCACCTTAAAGAAGCATCTGAACTAAGCAGAACTGTGAGCAGGTGTTCATTTCAGTCTTATCATCACCCTCAGCGCACACATCTTTTCATTTTCTTTCTCTGGCTGAGAGGGAATGGTGAAGGAAGGCAGAACTATTCCCATTTCCACAATGTTGTTTGGTTGTGGGTTTTTTGTNGATAGATCTTCTAGCAGACTAAGAATTCTACTGATGGATTTGAAAGTAGTTGCTGCTGATCTGCTTTTGCAAAAAGAACGTCTTTCAAGTATGAATAAAAATGTGTTGGTGGAAGGAAGTAAGGAAAGGAATGGTTCTATACCTCCAAATTTCAGATGTTAATAAGAAATGTGATTAACTAACCTCAAAGCTATATTTGACCCAATTCTGCTCTGAAATCCCCTCAGTCAAAATGCCCATGGCTTCTTAATTGACATTCACATATGGTCACCACACTGACCACAAGGGCAAAAGGTTGGGGACATTTCTATATAAAGTCAACTGTGGACCTCAACTGCTCTGATCCCAGGATGTTCCCGAGGAACAGGAGTGTCAATAACCTAATGGCGCCTGAATACCAGTGTCCTGCTGTGTGTGCTGGATGGAGGTGGGCAGTGTATGTGAGAGTGGGCAGGGAAAACGAAAATCGATGACTGCAGGTCAAGGGCTGAGACACTTCTTATTTCACTGCCAGAATAATCTTGCCTTCTTCCTCAACTTATTAGAAAGGACATGTTCAGCATTGCTGCTATTCAAGTGGCAAAAAGGCTAAACAAGATTGTGTTCTCTGTTTCAGAGCCAGTTTTCATTAGACAAATAAGAAGAAAATAAAAAGATTTCTAAAATTAACAATTGTTGATGACATAAAATGAAAGTATTCTTCTCTTGAAAGAAAGCTTAACAGGGCCTTCCTTGGACTTTATTTTGTAGTAAGGGAAGGAGGAAAAGAATGTAATCCAAAGCCCAAATGAATGTCAACTATGCATTTCTGTATCTTTGTAAGCTTTACATCCCAACACTTTGAACAGGCATTCCTTGTATCTGTTCTGTAGATGGGGCACTGGAACCATAGTGAGAGGCAAAGTCGGAAATGGATATCAGTAATGGAATCTGGATTTCTCAGTGCTCTGTCCCTGTCCTCCCACCCTCCGAGTCACATACAGCCCCGGGAAGAACAACTGCTCTGCCGACAGCAACCAAGCTGCAGAAATCCTACAATGAGCTGCCACAGAAAAAGGGAAATGATCTTTGCCATGCATTTTTAAGACTGTTACATTATGCAGGTTGTCCAGGTGGCTTGTCAGCAGCCCTTTGCCTCATCTCCTTTCCAATTAGAAATCCTGAGAGCTGGTAAGTCTGACAGATCATAGACATTTCGCTGGCATCAGTACAATTTATCTCAGGAAGCTCATAGTTTGTTTTTGTGTTCAGAGACCTCTCAGGTGAAAATGCTGTTTTTGAAAGATTTGTAATAAACAGTTACAAGATTCAATACTTAAATTTGCATCATTGACAGAGGCAAAGCAACTTCCTCAGTTATATATTGCGTAAACAGAAAGGGCTTAAATAGTAAGACTTGCATCCTAAACAGAGATGTTCAGTTCCACCAGTTCTCTGTGCCCACTCAGGTGTTGTTACTGTGCCTGTCCAAGCACCAGCTCTGCTCCGCCTTTTCCCAGAGCTCAGAAATTAAAGCCTTCACCAAGAACGTGGATCATCCAAGAACAAGAGGGTCTTGTCAAGTCCTACCTCTCCTATGGAGTCTACTAATTCAAGGAAGAAGGTTTTCTGGAGTAGAATGAACCCGGTCCTACCTATTAAAACAACTCCACTGTGACTGAAAAACAATATTTTTTTTTTTTTCCCCTTGGGACAATGAGAGGAATGAGAATGGCCTTTCAGCCTAAAGACCCGAACCTGTTCTTAGCACGTGTAGCCTGCTCCACTGACAGAATGACTTAAACATGCAAGACTGCGAATCCCAGCTACTATGCTGACAGAGTTCAACAGCAGATTCTTTGCTTAAATGATTTTTGATCATTTTGGAAAACTTAAAAGCCAAAGATTAACTTTTTACTTAAAAATATTTTAGAAAGTTTTTGAACAAAATTTGGACTTGAACCTTATGATGTTGTCAATAACCACCACTTAATTTCTTCATCAGCCTGATTTTCTCTTTTGCAGAAAAGGAAGAAAAATAGTACTATGATTCAGAATATGAAAAAAATTAAATTGTTAGCTAACTTCAGGCAAGTCACTTAATTTCCTATCTTAAAATCATGGCTGATACTGTATTTCTGCTTCCTTTTAGACTGAGTTTTACAGGAAAGGAACTAATTCTCAGCCTTAGCATGGACCATACCTAGTTCAATGAAGTAGTCTTCTAGTTCAGGATTTCATTATTAGTGTTTTAAAAGAAAAAATGATCTAGATGCTAATAAAGACTTCAGGACAAAGGAAAGTTATTTCAAAATATATGCTGTAATTTTGCTGCACAGTCTTAGAAAAATGTATGTTTTTAGAGAAGTGTTTAACATCAGTGATAGAAAGACTGCACTACTCAAAAGGGTTGTGTATCAAATGATTTTAATTATGTCTCCACCCAGAAGTGGACCAGGATTTAAATAGTTGATGAGACTTCAAAGCAACTGCACTAAAAACTGTTGAACTACAAGGAACACTTTTAAGATAATTTTCCTGCAGACTAAACTGAAGTATCTTCCTCCTAGCCATAAAAATGATGAATATATACCTCATTCAGTTCTTAACACTAAAACTGAAACAGTGGAATCAAAAAGACATCAAGTTGTCTGTAGTGAAATAATAATAGCAGCAATCCCAGCTCAGAACCTTTTCTGTATACACGGGAAACTTCAGGCCTACAGTGCATAAGTGAGCTGCTTTCTCTGGTATTTCTGCTTATTTTGTGCAGAACCCCTCCATTTCTGTGTAGCTTTGAACATGCCTCAAGGTGCTCTAAGGACCTTCCTCTTTCACACAGAGCTCCACCCTGCTTCCACAGCAGCCAAGCCACAGGAGAGAGAACGCTTGGGACTGACAACAGCTTCTGCTTCTGTGTCTCAAGTGGCCTCTACCTGAACTACAAAAAAATATGAAGTTGGTTGTCAAGCCTCTTGCCTCTAATGCTGCAACAATCTACTTGAGGCTCTCTCCAAAGTGCACTGCCGCGGGATAAGTATTTTCTCTCATTATTTTAAGTATTACAACTAACCTTCAAGGCTTTAGGTTTCCAAGTAAATGGGTGAAGTTTTGCTCTGCTTTGTTGGGAAGAAGGCTTAGGTACTAGACCTTAGAAAGGACTGCCATCCTAAGATTATGGTAGTCTATTTTATATTGGGTCTTAATTGCACTGCCCTGATATTTGTGTGCTTTCCAACAGCACATGAAGCAAGGCTACTAATGTCAGTTATTTGTGCATCTCTCTGCATGCTGCTCTCTGAGGACAACTATATGATCGTTGCATTGTTTTGGCAGAATGCATGCTGGTTCTTCTACTATATAGTGTAGATGAGACTCTCAAGCACCCATTGTGGTTGGGAGAGGGATGTGGGCAGTTGGCTCCTGTTTATTTAGGTTTCTCAAGAAGCACAAGTTTCTTTTTCACAAGAACCACACAGTGCCTTGCAGAAGAGTGTATAAAAGCATTGCCTACTCAGGACCAATGCTGGCCAGCATGTCTCTGCCTTTCACATGCCTCCCATGTAATTAGACCTCTAGTTCCACACAAACTCCATTTCACAGTCAGGATAGCTCAGTCTTCTACAAACAACTAGATTTATCTTTAGGGTGGAAAAAAGATCAAACTGGTTCTCATGGTACCCATGGGTAACATATTTCTGTTACAAGTTGGGAAGAAAACTCAAGAGAATTCCTCTCTTCTAAACTTCTGGAAACAAGTGAGCCTTTTTCTGTTTTTTACATGCTATCTATTCCCTTGACTGCCTCTCCTTACAGAACCCCTGCTAACAAATGCAAGGTTAATTAACTGCACATACTGCCTTATTGATGGTAAAAGATACTGAATTCTCTACCTGGGATCCCATCGGTAAAGAACAGAAGAGGAAACCTAGTTCACCTCTCAGAAGACAAGGATGTGCTGAAAAAAAAAAACAACCTACGATGTCTAAGGAGAGTTTTTTTATGCTGGCTGTAGAGTAAGATCAGTGTAACCATCAAACTAAACTGCTTGGCAGTTTATCTTAAAATGTTCAAGTCTGCAACAATGGAGCTCATATTGATAAATACAAAGTTGACTGCAGAAACACTAAACTAATAAGAGCAAGAAAAAACCCAAACAACAACCTAATTGTGCCTTAAAAAGGCTTAAGGTTACATAGCCAGAGCCAATATTTCTGCCACCTGAATCACAGAATTGTTGAGACTGGAATAGACCTCTGGAGATCATCTAGTTCTAACCCCTGCTCAGCGCAATGTCACCTACAATGCCACTGCGGAACTACTCAGTCAGGTTTTGGTTATCTCCAGGGATGGAGACTCCTAAACCTTTCCTGGAAATCTGTTCCAGTGTCTTACCACCTTGGCCACTCTAAAAGAGTTTTTTCTTTTTTAATAATAGATTTTCTTGTATTTTGATCTGAACCAATTGCCTCACGTCCTTTGATTGGGCAACACTGAGAAGAGTCTGACTTTGTCTTCTTTAGCACCCTTACCAGGTATTTTTCCACACTGATTAGATCACCCTGAATTTTCCCTTCTGCAGGCTACATAATCCCAGTTCTCTCAGCCTCTCATACATCAGATGATCCACGCTCTTAAAGATGCTCATGGTACTTTGCTACATTCACTCCAGTTCATCTGTGTCTCTCTTGTACTGGGGAGGGAGCCCAGAACGGTACCCAGCTCTCCAGATGTATCTCACCAGTGCTGAGCAGAGGGGAAAGATCACTGCCCTTAACCTGCTGGTGATGCTTTTCTTAATGCTGCCTTGGAGGCTGTTGGCTGCCTTTGCTGTGAGGGCATATTGCTGGCTCATGGTCAATTCCAGAACCTTGCTTGCTCTTTTCTGCCAAGCTGCTTTCCAGTCCAGCTGAAATACCATGGATCACAGAACTATTAATTTTCCTTGTATGTCCTATTATTCTCCTCTTTTCTGTATATCAGTTGTTTTTTTTAAATATCCACTTGGAAATAAGAAGCTGACTACCTTCCTCTCACCAGCACATTCATGTGTCATTCGTAGTCAATCCCTAATCAGTGTCATACTATGTGACAGAGTTCATTGTCTAGGTATCCATCATCTCAAAATATTAATGATGATTCTTGTTTTGATATATTTTTGTGAAGACTGATGACTCATTGCCAAATCCCCATCTTAAGAACAAGACTGTTCACACACCACTGTGCACAACAGGGTTATATTACGTAACGTATAGCGCTCTTTTAAAAGAACACACATATCTTGCCTTCTTTTCCTTTGCCCAACCATGAAAGCTTCAATATATATTTTTGTACCAGTGCTTTCCCACAAGCGATTATAGCCAGAACTTCCATCTTTAAAAGCATTGTACAGAATAGAAAGAAAATCCTTGGAAAAATAAAAAATAACTGCATTCTCAGCCGAAAAAAACCTTTCTCTATCTTGTGTATTCTTTCAGCTGGTCTGGAGACATTCATGATCATGGTGTACAGTTCAACTATTCCCTCTTTGCTACAAGTACCTTTGGGATGATTACATTACCATCCATTCTGCATTGAGTCTTGGCTACAGGTTTGGTTCCATGACATCACCTGAACCTTCCAGGGACACCACCTCCCCTCTACCCCCCAGCAACCCCACCCCCTTTTTATTAGTCTTTGCAATTTTGGAAACAATTGTTTATAGCTATGAAAGCTTCTCAATTCAGTAGAAATGTGATGTGCAGGGGGTTGAGTGCTGCACTAGCATGAGCCTGGAATTTGATTAATAATACAAAAAAGCGGCTTTCTCCACCACACGGCAGTGTACCCCATAAATAAACCAATGCCACATTATCATATTCATTAGAGTCTGAAAAAATATTGTATTGAGACACTAGTAGCAGAGATGAAAAACAAGACATCAGAAATTCCATTCTAGTGCAAGTGGCAGAATTGTTTACTGCCACTGGGTCATGTTACTCCTAGGTTCCTTAAATTCATACTGAGGGAATATACTTTTCTGGCTTTGACATTGAAATAAAATTACTCCAAAGGAAATATATTCTTATAAATGGATACAGGGTTTGGGGATAGGTAGACTTTTTGCCCACTACTCAAAGGCAGTGCAAATAGGAGATGGTGAAACAATAATTTCACAAGACAAACTTTTATATCTTCCATCTTTATCTAAACCATTCCATGTGTTATTTATTCTAAAATGTTGAATAATTTGACAAAGAAATTAAATACACAGTTAAACCTTTCACTTTCAAGAAAACCTCATTTCCATTTAAGTCCTACAAATATTCATTTTTTTCTCAACACTTGCAGTTTATCTCTGCACTCAGTTCAGAATAAATCTCCTTTCTCTCAGCCTATTACTATTATTAATAAGTTCCCCATATTTTACATGGGAGACTTGATATAAAAGACTCTGTAGTGAGTTTGTACTGCAGAAAGAAGAAGGTAGGGAATTTATGTATCCTTCAATTCTTTTAAATGGATCCCTACATTTGTGTGGAAACAGAAAAACAAGCAAAGGGCTTTGCAAACAGTGCCTAAGCCAGGGAAGGATACTTTATTGCTAAGTACAAAAAGTATATCACAAGCATGAGTTTATAGGATACCAATAACTTGAAATCAGCCCTTCAGAATTTAGCTCACAAGGTAACATTCCACAAAGCAAATTAGCCTACCAGTTTGCCTTACAAAAACACTGAGGAGGAGGGTCTTCTGGGTGATAGTCAGGTGCTGCTATATTTGTGATATAGATGTTCTGCTAATTTATGTTGCCTGTAATGCATGTGGCAGTTGAAGATCAGGCAGATGGAAGAACTTTTCAGGGTACCCTTGACATGAAAATTACTTTCGTGAGAAGTACCTATGCACAGTTACCAGATGCACTCAAGTAAAAACAGTCTCCTGCTTTTGATAATTACAAAAGTCTACAGAATGAGTGTTGGAACAATTTAACTGCACTGAAAAAGGTGTGGAAGACACCAGGGCAGTGATGTCAGCCCTGGCAGGGGCTGGAAAGGAAGGGAAAGCCTTTCCTTCCTAGCTCAGAATTTAAGATGCACCCTGCTCCTCCCTCATGCTTCATGACTTGGGGAAATCCAGCTAACTCAAAGCTGGAAAATATATTTTGCCAAATCACTGTTTTCTTTCTCTTCTATCAACATAATCTGCATGTGACTGTGGCTCACTGAGGCATCTGAAACTGCAAAATATAGTCCAGAGTTATAGAGCAGAGCTGAGGAATAAAAGCAGAGTGGAAAGACTAATAAAAATAGATTTTTGGCAGAAAAAAAAATGATAAGATAAGTCAGCTGCAGGGAAGAATGAGACTAACAGGTGAGGAATTAGTGGCAAAGGTTGTATAAAGGCCTCTTTATTGACATCTGAAGTAAAAATGGAGAGTGAGAGGAATAGCAAATGACACCTGTCTAATTAGTTTAGAGCACTGGGCTTCTTCAGGTACAAGTGAGTAATTTTTAATGCAGTTCAGTATCCAAATTGCAATGTTGGCAGGGAGAGGATAGAGTCTGACAAAGTCTTGGCTGGTTCACACTCAAAGCAGAATTACAGCAGGGACTAAAATAAACCTGCCCGCAGAGGTTATATTTCGTATTACTGAGATAATGTAATTGGCCCAAAACAATACTTTTACTTTCTTAATTTAAATTTCTTTTTATCTATATTAAACTTTAAAATGGAAGACAAAATTGCAGATAGCTTTTTTTTTTTAATTAAGAAACAAGCAAAATTTTATGAAGTTCAAGATACTTAAGGATCTTTAGCATAATAAAGTTAATATGCTTTATCTTTCTGTGGAAAATCCTTCTGGTCAACATAATTTACTCTGCTACCTTCAAACTGTAAACCATTTGAGTCTTCACCTATGATTAATAAAAAGACAATTATACACCTATACATCTAAGAGCTTATAAAAAACATTCATAACACAGATATTTGGGTCCTCCCTCCGAAAAGCAACTCTCCACAGGGAATCACCAATTAGAGGGCGATACCCACAGGAGATGGTAAGAAGCCCATTAACATTTCATATTTTAATGAGTGATCTGTAGAGAACCGTAAAACCACTAAAAAATTTGTGAAGCATAAAGAGTGGTGAAACAGTAAATAATTATGATGAAAGGTCAGTCACAATACGCAATCTGAATCTCCTGGTGAGCGTTACATGGTACTTTGAGGGCCAGGTGGGAGCCCAGGACCTGTACACTCTGCCTCTCATTAGGCTTCTGTAATTCACGCTTGGCACATGCTAATGCAAGTAAAATCACAAAGCGTGACCTCAGCCCAGACCCAGCAGCAGCTTGTCAATGGCTATATGTACACACAACCTTTGTTTTAAATAGTTCCAGTCTGTTAAAAGGGGATTTCATTACTGACAAATTTGAAGCAACCCTTTCAAAAATGTACCGCAGCTATACAAAGGACTGCTGTGGAGGGCAGGGAGTTTCACAAAGATTTGAACCACACTGCACAACAGAAGTCCCAGCCCAGTGCTATGGTTAGGGGGCCAAGAAATTTTGGGATCTGTAAACAGAGAGAAAGATAGAAAATTGGAGTAGGGAGGCAATTTGACTGCTGTCTGCAACCCGCATCGGGTTTATGTGGCAGGGGGGCTGCAAGGGTGGCTTCTGTGAGAAGATGCCCAGAGAGCAGTGAATGCACATAGGCTGGGCATTTTTCTGATAAATGTGCTTTGGTCATATCCATCATATACTTTAGTCAAACCAAAGCTATCAGGCCCAATATGAGGAAGGTTAAAGGCTTGCGATACAGATTAGTTTGGATGATACAATAGTCCCTTCTGATCTTGAATTAAATGTTAAGACAAGACAAAGCACAGTAGATTAATACAAAGCAGGACAGAAGAGCTTAGAAACTTTTAATATCCCTGTGAAAGAGCTTCTGTGAAATGTCCCTTATTGGCAAGAAGGAGAAAATGCACACCACTATCAGACCCATTTTTCTCTTTACGAGCTAGTTTCTGTCCTGTGAGGAACAGCCCTGGCTCATAACAGAGCCTGTGAACGTGCTGGGGGTTCTTGCTGCTGAACCTACAACAGAGGTATCAAAGGAGCCTGCAGAAGGATTTGTGTACTATTTCTCTAAAGATGGTACAAGCAAACAGAAAGACAGGCTGTACTTTGGGGACTCCCAGCCTACGAGTATGTAGGAATTGAAGGAGCAGAGTGGTGTCAGTGGGGAAGAGGCCCCTGGCTATGGCTGATCCTTTCTTAGGTTGCTTTACATATCCGTTGGGTGAAGTATCTCAGTTTGTCCTAAGATCTGTATGGTAAGCACATCTTTTTCCATCAGTGGGCTAAGCACTAGGTTTGAAATACTGAGAAATAGCCATGATGGCAGTGTCAACACTTTAACACAGACAAATGGCATATTTTGCTAAATTTAAGAGAGGTTTGTGGGCCTGGTAGAGAAAGCAGAGTATAGCTAGAGGTGGTAACCAGAGATGAAGCTCTGGTCGTAAATGAACTTGGAGGTTGTACACGAACTTGGGCATGGTCATGAAGGTCAAGGCAGAGAGAGCAATGGCTCTGTGAAAAGGAAAGTGCTGGAAATCTAGGGTTGACAAGGCTTGCACAGCTCACACCTGTGATTTAATGGTGCCTACAGCAACATGTCTGCAAATGATTCCTTCTTGCCTGGGTTTGCTGAGGCAGTGCCGGTTGTCCTGACCACTGCAAAAGTCCTGCCAGATGCCACCTATATGGTGCACCACATCTTCTCTATATATATCTATGTAGATTTAAATATCATCTTACTTACCATAACACTATTAAATACATTAAGCTATCAATAATGTAGTTCAGAAGTTACCCACCTGGGTAGAGTTCATCTATAACATAATATTTTCTTTTGTGGCCTCTGAAAACAATTCTACCTTGAAATTGCATATAAAACCATGTGTTTGCAGCACACGTAAATTAAATTTTCACAATGAGCACGTAAAAATACAGAATCTAATTTTGCAAGATATCATCCTTCTGCTTGTTTCTCAAGAGTGAAATTTACAGCAGAACATCAGCATGCATTGTTTTATTTAAAGTTTATGTTAGTGCAGCAACATTAGGAACAAAGTGCTATACTGTAATATACAAAGTGCATGATACCAAGCACATGCAATAAGTCTTTTTCCTGAGTTCCCCATATCCTATAAATTATAAATAAACACACAATTCTTCTCATTGAGGGATACTTTTGAGAGATAATTTGCTGATGTATTGAAAACCAAAAGAAAACCACCAGATTTACAGCAATTGATGCAGAATTCTTGCTTGCTGTTTCAGCCAGTGAATAGTTTTTCTAGGATAAATGTAAATATAACATGCAGAAATTTATAAAAGAAATTACTGCTAAAGTCAGTGTGAGTCTCTGCAAACAGAGTATGTATTAAAATGTAAAAATACTGGGATTGCACAATTTTTTTCAGAGACTGCACACTAGAAAAGCATTAAAAATGACATTAATATTTGTTCTGTCTCATAGAGTTTATAAACGAGGGAGAATACAGTAAGGAAAAGACCCTCAGTAGGAGAAAATTATTTGAATTTTACTGGGTTGAAAGGAACCAGGAGTGTTATATGAATTCAGCATAATATAATTCTACAGCCTGAAAAAAAAAAAAAAGTAGTAATACACTTACAAGTTAAATACCTTTTTAAGGGTTAACAAGATCAAGACCTAAGCAAATAGCAGAAATAGGATCTGTGTGTTTCAACCCAATCAACAACAAGCAAAACCCAAATCATTAGCAAGGTTTCAAAGGCAAGCACAGCCCTGTTACCGTGCTCTTTTCATAAGGCTGGAACCTTAGTTCCTGAACAATAAACTCCCACCAAAAGTCCAAAAGACTCCTTTTCTCATGGAAATCATAAAAGGCAAAAGATTTCTAATCACATTTTGTCAGTTGCTAATTAAATAATTTCAAGTCACCAATGTCTGAGGTGGTTTAGGGCTGTTTAGATGTCTTGTTGCTGCTTTTCTGTCTACTTCTGTATTTTGAAAGGGCACATGGTAACACATCTTTTGTTAAACAGTATCAAAGCCACATTTTTTCCCTTGCTAGGAAAAAATATAACAAAATTAACTTTGCCCTTGGTAATTCAATTCTGCTTCTGAGGAAACGAAAGAGAATTCTGCCATGCCACTCAGTGAGATCTCATTTTTTTCTGGACACCCTCCCCATTATTTTTTCATATGCAATTCAATGATTCGACCCACCACCTTACTGAACAATATTAACATTACTGTAATCCAGGTTCTCTGCTGTATAAGAGAATAGCCTTCATTACAAGGCCTTTGCATACTGCTCACCAACTTTCTAACTTGTAATCTTGTAAATGATTTAGTGGTGAACTATGATTTTTAAACCTCAAGGTGTAACAGCTGGCCCAGTTGTGTGGAAGGAACAGCTGGCATTGGCTGGTGCAATCCTAGGTTGAAGTTTTCNTTGCATTAATTCTGGCATGGCAGTGAGAATGGATGCAAAAGCAGAGCATCTTGGAAATTTGAGGGAAAGTGGAACCAGGTTACTGTTAAAACCAATTGTTACTTTCTGAGTGTGTTCTTTAAACTATTTTTTTCTTTTTTAAAACTGACCACAAGAGAAAACACAAACCTTGTTAGCTGAAGTTCACGCTTGCCCTCAAGTATGAGAAGGTGTACAGTAACTTTGCAGTTGCAGAGGCTGTGCATATTTATGTGTGTTCTCTACGTGTTAGTCAGCCAATACTCTTTTTCCTATTGGGAATCCCAGCCTGTTGAGAAACTGCGTTTACGGTTAACCCACCCTCACGTACACCTCTCTCACCGGCCACATCCTCCCTTTACTGTTTGTTCTAGCAAAACCCTGCATCGCTGCAACACTTTTGTTCTTTAAGAGGTGTGAGGAGGGAATACTACTTTCATTTACACAAAATCCCCCAAAGCCCTTACGTCTGAAAATATACAAGAATATATTCTGGGTGTATAAAATATGAGCCTTGGGAGACACCATGATTATCTGACCTATAAAGATTAGTTTTGCAGACATAATTCTTTAGGAAGCATTGCAGAAAGATTTTTGCTGAAACTACCAATAGCAGACAGAAATTGGGGGTAGAAGAGGGCAGGAGAACTGCCAGTCAGTAGACATTTACCTATTTAGCCTTCGCTCCCACAGCTGTCAAAAAGTGAGACTCTGAATGCCACATGGTATAGTAGAAAACACAGAAGAGCACTGGTGAACTCGTCTTAAAAAAACCTCAAAAACCTGGTAACAGTCATGGTTCAGTCATGTGGTTATGCCAAGATACTGGGACTTTCCCACTGATTGGCACCAAATCATGGCAGGAATGTAATAGATGAAAACAGGAATTATATAGTACCACCCATCTGTTTGCCCATTCATGTGTGCTTGCAGGGCACAAAAGCTAAAAAAACCCAAATGCCAACCTTTTAACAAAACTGTTTCTAGGAAGAAATATCTTCCACATGACTGTTACTGCCCTGTTCCCCCATGATGTCCTATTCCCTTTTTTACAACTGGCTCACCAGCCATGGATGTGCAAGTATTGCCTGCTAAAGACGTCTGCAGAGGAAGGGGCTGTCCCAGAAGTTAGGGTTTAGATCAATTGCGTTTGGATCCATACTGAACTCTATCTGAGTCAAGTCCGTTTGGTTACTGACATTGTCTTGATGAGAGGCTTGACAATCCAAACAATACCCAGACCTAAAAGACTCGACAGGGGAAAAGCCGATACTTACCAGAAAGAGAAGCTACCAATATAATTTCTTTTTTAATAATAACCATTACTTATCTTGCATGAATCACATTAGGGAAGATTATTGGTAAAATAACAAATATACCTATGCTCACAATCATTGCAATCCACCCTGCAGGCAAATGCTAGAATTACTTTCCCTAAAATCCAATTTCATATTTGTTGCAAGCTTTATTTTGTAAAAGAAAGTTCACAGATGTACTTTGCTAATAACTTCATTAAAGCACACCTGAACTGAATAATTAATGGCCTCTCTGGTCTCCCTCAACTAGATTAGTAATCATCGTTGATAAAAGATCAGCTCACATCAAAGAGATAACAGACTTTTCCCTTGAGAGAATACCATTAATGCCCAGCAACTGTTGATGGGGTATGCATTATGTGGAATTATGTCCTTGAAATGAGTAAATGCACATCTGCTGTGGAAAATTTTTGCTATTGTTAAACAATGCTAAATATTCAGTAAAATGCAAACAAAATATTGTTGTGCTTTGCCTGTTTTCTTGAAATAAACAAGAGAAAAATTTCAAGCAAGTGGTAATCCATGTCCACTGCAAACTAGTCTTACCATCCCTGTTGCCTCCATAACTTGATTTCTATCTACTTAAAAAAACAGACAAAATGGCCAAATTACTCATAATTAACATGTCTGCAGAAAGGAGAATAGAAAACATCTTTGTATATCAAAGCAAGTTAGACAGCTGTCTGTAGCCCACAATCTGGTTTCCACAAAATGTTAATAAAAAATAAAATTAAATACTACTGCAAAATGGTAAGATACAAAACATCTACTATTAAATAAGTCACATTATATTGGGAGTTGGAATGTTTTCCTCTGAGGAAGCCTTTCAAGTTTACAAGAGGAAATGGCCTCAGGTTGTGCCAGGGAGGTTTAGATCAGATATTAGGAAAAATTTCTTCACCAAAAGGATTACCAAGCACTGGAACAGGCTGCCTAGGGAAGTGGTTGAGTCACCATGCCTGGAGGTATTTAAAAGATGTGTAGATGTGGCACTTAGGGACATGGCTTAGTGGTGGACTTGGCAGTGCTAGGTTAACAGTTGGACTTGATGATCTTGAAGGTTTTTTTCCAACCAAAATGATTCTATGATTATGGGAAATAAGATTATATTTTACCCCTTTATCCTTCTAAGAGATGCCTAATAGTAGGAATCTTAAACCAGAGGTTGCTTATTAGAGAACTTCCATACACACATGGCCTTTATGCAGTAAAGAAGGATTTTTCTTTTAAAAACAAAAAAAATCTAGACTTTGTGAAGATCATCTTGAGAACATAAAGCAATTCAAGCCTGTTTGCAATACAACAGCTATGCTATTTTTGCATCAGCATTCAAAGACATATCTACATTTATGTCAAATGAATCCAATAAATACCATCCTGGTATGCATCAGTTTATTCTTCAATCCTGTTCACATTATTTTGTTTTTTTGTCACCAATCATTTTCTGAGGAGGGCAGAAGTGCTAAGAAGCAGTAATGGCCGCACAGCATATATGCCCCTCATTGTTGCAGCCATGGCAAAGGCTGTCCAGGGAATTCATCCAACGTGTTTGCACAAGGCCACAGGAGGACCAACCTCATCAGCCTCTGCTCTGACCCTATACCTGCCTCCTCAGCCCCAAGGGAAAGCAGGCAGCCAAGCCACTGCCATAGCGGCAAACAGGAGACTGGCTAACAAAAATCTTTCCTTGCCAACAGCGTTTGGAAACTGAGGTGAAGTCAGGAGAGAGCTGTCAAGAGTTCCGGTCCATTAAACCAATCCCTTCACCACAAGCACCTGGAGAACCTCTGCCAGGCTACTTCACTTCTCCTGGCTTGCACAAATCCTCTCTTCCACCTCCCCTTGACCTGCGCTTGGGGGACCGGTTTTGCCCTGAGCATGGAGAGCCTAATGCTATCCTGCCAACCACTGCTTCTGCGAGGACCAAATACTGTGCAGCACTGGCATTTTTTGTGACGGAGAAAGAGACTGAGCTTTCAGAAATTACTGTGGAATCATAAAGCCAACAGATTTAGGTTGAGGACAGGAAATACATTTTAAATTGGTGTATAAAAATAAGAGAAGGGAGTAATTTGAGGAGAAGAAAGATAATTTTCTGTGTCTACTTTATTCAGGGAACAGCAGTGTGAATCAGTGATGGTGCTAAACAACTGAGAAAACCAGTATTTTATCCTGTTATCACTATAGCAATACAAAGGACATGCCACTGTGACAAGATATGATGGCACCATTAAAATAGCACAGTAAGTGCTGTTATAAAAAACTGTGAGTAACTGCAAGGCCACGTCAGTCCCTCAGAGAATAGTTTCTTCGTGTAGGTTTCCATGCTTCAGGAGAGTTTTAAATGTTTCAGACACATCTATTTCCAACTCATTCTCTGTAATTATTCCTGATGTACTCTTATATTACCGGTGATGCATTTGCATCTGAAAGCTTCCAGCACACCTTCTTTACTTATTCAATCTTGTGCTGACATCATAATGATCCTAAATACCTTGTATTGCATTAGTTTCTGTTGCAACAGACAAATGCCACAAACATGTGATGACCTAACAGCAGGACTGAGCAGAAAGAGGTGGGTGAATAATGGAAATTGCCTTTACTTGCACAGGAGTTGAATAAAAGCAGAGGAATGCAAAGTGATGGACCCTGTACTATGTACCTATCCTGTTTTCCCCCTTCCTTGACAAACTACCACCAATCAACAACACAGTCATTCTGTTCAGCGTAATCATGAGCTAAGAAATCATAGCTATATGAATAAGGCTGGGTAGGCTACTGCGAAACTCTGTATTCCAAGCCAGAAGGAACAGATTTCTTCCACTGAGGGTATGGCCTCAACCTCATCCTCTAGAAGCCATTCATCTCACTTTAAGCCTAAACATCAAGAAACACTTCCTGCTCTTGTAGACCAACTGTGTGTCAGTGATCTGGTTTAAGTATGTCTAGCCTTCAACCAAAAAACTGTCCTATATTTAAATGCATAAGTCTAGTAATTAGGTATTGTACGCACTCTGCTTTTAACTGGCAGAGACAAGAACAAGTACCCTATCTGCTAATTAAACTTTTTGTATCTCTCCTTCTGAAGCCTCTGAGAATGTCAAATAAGCCATTATTACTTATGACACATTTCTAGTCACTGTTTGAATTCAGCATTTTATCATCCTGCTGAAGGATTCAGCACTGCTATTGATCGTCCTTGTAACCTGGTTTTGCTAAGATGGCTGTTCTTCCTGACTGCCGCCGAAGGGGATTATCACACTAACTGAGCTTACAAGGGCCTTTAACGCTGAAAACAATAAATTGTTCAAGAAATGCATGTTCAGTTGAAAGCAAACATGCATGAAAGGGGCCATTTTTAGGACATTCTGCTCTCAAATTAAGAATATAAAGGCAGTTAAATGTTGTTTCTGTGCACTTTTTTTGGTAAAACAATAGAGAGAACCAAGTCCCTGCACATACACCACAGCTTTTTCCTGTGTTTTCATTCCACCTAGTCTCTGCTGACCCCCACTGTAGCATGCTACAGCAATAATGTTTATTGGTTTTATAAAGCAAGTAATGGGGGAAAAAATGATTTTTGGAGGATAGATATTTATGGG
>VXBL01008796.1:801603-827421 GCA_013400195.1 Aramus guarauna
TATGTCCACTAATTTAGAATTTAACAGATTCTTAAAGGAGACAAGAAACTGATGAGTCTAATTCATTGTCCCATTTTAAAATATTTCACAATTTAAAAGGAAATTTTAGAAGCAAATGTGGGCTGTTTCTAAGAAAAGAATCTGGGCTTTTAATTGTTCAGATCATAAAAAAATTTTTAGAAAATTGTGGCTTTATTCACAAAAATATTTACAACGGTGAACATACAACTTAACACTGTCATCCACAAATGCACAATGATATGCATGGTAAATTATGTAGGAATAATCTGAATTACTAATAAGGTGCGTGGTTGGAGAATTTTAAGCTTTAACACAAAATATTTGTGCACAGCAGAAGTTCTTTAACATCATCCATCAAATCAGACAACAATGTGACTGGATATGAAAATTAGCAATATACTGAAAATGGAGCAATTCAGGGGGGAATCTAGCAGCATACATCTTAGCTTCAAAATTAAATTATTCACTCCCTTGCAATTATTGCTATTCCCCATTTCCCTGCTACATACTCACAGAACAAATTTGGAGGTTTTAATTTTTACTAGTTTTCCAGTCTCTTGTGTTTCCTATTTTAACTCTTTTTCTAAGGTGTAAAAATAAGACTGCCAAATTATATTTTTTTCTTGCTGAAAGTTCAAAAAGTGACCAGAGTTTTTATTTTACTTTAAGCGATCTCAGCAGTGATGTAAGTCTAAAATTAAGCTCCTGGACCTTCTATGTAGAGATGATGCGATAGGTTGACAATAATGAAAAAAAAAAAAAAGAAAAATCTTGCCAGAGTAAACTTATTTTACCTGAATGATCAGAGGGAGGGGGGGAGAAGCATAAGGTTCTACTTCCACCAATATTGACAAGGGAAAATAAAATAAAAAATAAAAAAACCAACCTGCCCTGTAATCTTGTTTTTTAAGAATGTGCTTTAGAAGCAGATGTACTGTTTCCACTGCATGCCTACTTACGCATTTCAGACAAATAGCAAGAGTCATTAAGTACAAAAAGGGTAAAAAAAATTATAATCTGATGAAAGGAAAAGCGTTGCTTGGACACACTGTGGGACTTGGACAGCGAAAGCCACTTTTTAGAGTGCCATGCAGTTGAAAATTCAAGGAGACAAGAGTCAAGAGATAAATGCTCCTTGCATCCATTGTAATATTTTGTAGCAGCTCTGTTTAATTAAAATATAAATTATCTCATTACTAACACCAAGAGTACCTAAAGTAGTTAGCAAGGCTCTCAACAGAATAAGAAACATAAAATAGAAACCAATTACAAGAAGTTTGGAAGAACACAATGCTCTAAATAGAGGATTACAATTGTTTGATTTAGATGTGCACAAATTAAGTGCTGTGAGGAAAGAAGGCAAACAGGAAAGTTGACTCTTGAAAAGCAAGCTCTCTTTCTTTCCTTCCTCACTGGCTCTCCACCAGCTACCTAAGAAGCAAAGGTCACCGATTCTTTGAGTTTGGGGGCTTTTGGTTGATTGGGGTTTTTTTAGTTTGTTTTGTTTTCTTTTGGGGGGAGTGTGTATGTTAAAAGTTTGTGCGTAAATAGCATTGTTCCTTTCAGTAAAGCAGGATTTAAGGGAAGATTAGTGACCATGTAAAAGTGGCTGAAGTTAGAGGAAAAGTGAAAGGCTTCTGAAGCCTTCAGACATTCACAGTGACACTGAAAGCTCCCCTCCATATGCACATAGGTGGTTGGAAAATCGCTTATCACTGGATTCCCAGCAACAGCGTCTTTCTGTGTATTTCTCCTTTGAATAGATGGTCTCCAACAGCCAGTCAGACTTTGGTTCCTGCCCCATCCCTCAGCCATGTTGCTCCTAACACCCAGTCTCAGGAAAAAGTTGTCATGTCTATATTTAATAGCTAAGACCCTGGCTGATCTGAGGGTAGAAATTTTACTAACAGCCATGACAAGAGTGGTGCTCAATAATATCATACATAAAAGGAATATTCTTCATTTCCCAGCTTTTAAATACACCAGACATCTTGGAATCTATAGATTTCATTGCCTTCCATGTCAGTTCTGATTTGCTAAGCCTAAAAGAGATGAAATACAATTATTTTACAATTATCGTGAACAGCACACCGAAACTCAGCCTGGCCCAATGGTTCAAACCTGGATTGTCCCTCCCATCATCATTCCTTGTCAGCAGGTTTGAAGAGAACAAACCATAATGCCAGCTGTAGCACTTTTGAAACTTTTCTCAACTTTCTATTTTTTGTGGAAATGTCCAATTGAACAATCCTGTAAATCGCAAAACTATATTTTAGCTGATATAAGAACCACCCAAATTAGTGCGTACACTAGCTATTATACTGGCTCTCTGTGATGTGCTTATAACTGAATATCTCATTCTAGCCCACAGGAATAGGACAAGGTGTATACCCAATAAATAAATCTATTCCACTGTTCAAGCACAGAGCCAGTCTATGCAGTACATGACTGTAAAACTGCATGCCAAACCAATGTGTACGTGAACAGAGAAAAAGAAGAAAGGAAGAGAAAAAATGAAAAATAGCTTAGGGAGAACTCATTTTCCACCAGTTATGGACAAAGAGTTCTGTTATGTTGAGGCAACTTGAATGTTATTCTATGAACTGCATCTTTTGAATTACACAATTCTGCATTACACAAAAGGTGACCTTTTCAGTATGCTTTATGGGAGTTTCAGTATTCTTTATGGGAGTTTCCTGGATATTCAAACCCTTTCCCCAAAGGTTAGTCTGGTTATAATCAAGAAGGAAAAAAGACAGCAAGTTATTCAGCAAAAGATAAAATGTCTGTTCAGTGTCTTTTTGGTTTTTTATATTTTATTTCAAAACTATGCCAGTTTCCAAGAAGTGGAAACTGCTCCCATTTTTCAAAAAATCTCTGCCTACAAGAATTCACGTGTCAGACCAATATGCATTTAATTATGTGCATTTGACAGCAAGGACTTAAGTTTGCAATAGGTTGGGTAATTTACCTCTGGCAGCAGTCTGCCACAAGCTTCTGGAGAAATTATACAAGTAGTTCTGTAATCAGCAGAATTAAAAATCCCCACTGTACATGGCTTTATCTTATGGTATGATGCCTAGATATCTAATAAGGTACAAGTTTTCAATTTTTATGGGGGCAACTGAGGAATCCTCTGATCTCTAAAGGCTAAGTGCACATTTCTTTGGAATAATAGGTTAAAATTTGAGGGGAGAATTGAGAAGGAATTATCACATTAAGTCTTCTTTCCTTTGGAAATGAGGGCTAAACACCACATTTAGCTAGATATCATGTTTGCAGCTAAAGCTAAAATGCTACTTTTAAATTAAAATTTATATTAATGCAAGAACTGAGATTTCAGTCTCTCAAAACAGATAAAAAACCACAAATAAAAAACCTCCCAACAATCCTTTCTTCTGCACTTCTCCACACCAAATACTAGGCCTGATTTCTGGTATTTTAGTGAAGCTGAGTCATGGTTCATTTTGATTTTTAGCCTGCTCTAGATTCTTTCTTCAGGATTTATATTTTTGTCCTCTTACAGCTGATCTTTCAGCTGTACGTAATTTTTAAACTACACAAATTTATTTTTACCAGACGCTTTAGGTCACCACAGTTTACAAAACATGAGCAAGTGTCCAGATTTAACCTGGTCACCAGCTAAAACACCCACAAAGCTGTTTGCTCCCTCCACCCCTCCCCCACAGTGGGATGGGAGAAGAGAATCAAAAAGAAAAAAATGAAAAAAAAATTGTGGATTGAGATAAAGAAAGTTTAATAGGACAGAAAAGGAAGAGAAAGATAATAATAAAGAATATACAAAACACATCATGCACAGCACAATTTCTCACCACCGAAAGCTGATGCTCAGCTAGTTCCTGGACTGCCTCACCTTCTGGCCAACCCTGTAGTTATATACAGAGCAGGACGTCATATGGCATGGAATATCCCTTTGGCCAGTTTGGGTCAGCTGTCCTGGCTGTGTCCCCTCCCAGCTTCTTGGGCACCCCCCACCTTCTCTTTGGCAGGGCAGTGTGAGAAGCTGAAAAGTCCTTGACTGCTTGGCAACAGCTAAAACATCAGTGTGTTATCAACATTATTCTCATCCTAAATCCAACACACAGCACTATAGCAGCTGCTAGGAAGAAAATTAACTCTCTCCCTGCCAAAATCAGGACAGCAAGCCATATTGCCATCTGGAGAAAAAACAAAGTGCTATAAACCTTTTAGTTCTGGGAATTTATATAATTCTCCTGTCCTTCTAGCTTTCCTCCCTTCCCAAATGGAACATGTATTATTCTCACAAGTGTTTGTCAGCAACCAGAACACATTTATCAATTCAACACTGGAAAAAAAAAAATAAATCATATCTACCTTTCCCAGCAATTCCCAGCCTACAGACCTGTTTTTTTTTTTTTTCCAAAGGATTGAACTGAATTTCTGTGTAAAGAAAAAGAGAGCCCAAGGGGGTCTCTTTTTGTCACTTTTTTTCCAAAGGCCATCTTTGTTCTTCTTCAGTTTTTTATTTTCATACTTCTGCTTCCAACTGAGACCAGTGGACAGTACTTTAAATTTGTCAAAGATGTTATTTCATTTGCCATAAGTTAGCCTCCCACATAAATAATTTTTTTTCTTGGACTTCTGTTGCCACATGTCCTGTTTAACACTCCTTAACTACTTAATCATCATAGATAACTATAATTAACTCAATCTCATTTTTTGCCTACAACATTTATGTCTCACAGTATAACAGACAAAGTATTCAAAATTACATTTTTTAACACTGAAGTTACAGAACCATTAGTTTGTCTAAACTGTTTACCTCTCCTGCTTCCCTTCTCAGTTTCTTTTAGCCAGTAGTTTCTGGTTATAGGATATGTCACAAAAGTACTTTACAATTTTAGCTCCAAATATGTATCAATGAAAACTGTTGTTCCTACCCTCACAGAAATACAAGAATTGACACTCTAGAAATACAAGAATTGCCATGTTTTCATAGTTAGTTTCAAAAAAAAAAAAGCAAACAGTAAGGTGGTTTCAATTTCAAAGTCAAATAACAGTCAAGAAATCAAGCAACACTTAATAAATAGATACATATAGACCCAAGAAGCTATAACTGCTGTTGGGGATTTTTTTCTTGTGTTTCCCACTCATTTAATATGCATACATAATACAAGTTTATAAATTCTGAATTATCTATACTGATCAGCTTTTTGTATAAAGAGCTTCTATGTCTTCACACCAACTAGAAACTCTAGTTTTCAACTACTTGAGTGAAGCACAAAGAAAGAAAGAAAGGAGATGCCAATCCTCATTTTCCAGCTGTATGTTAAACATAAACTCAGTTGAGTTTAATAGTATTTATATCCAGTTTGCGCTAACATGAGAGGGCCTGAATGCCCTCACACTTTCATACTGTTTCTCTCCCCCTACTGCACCCCACCACAGAACTAAAAATACACACACAAAAAAATGCATCTTCACTGGCCACCAGAGAAACTAAATAAGGAATTTCATGAGTGATGCTCATTTAAGAAGCCTGGAGCGGAGTTGTACCATGAAGTAATCTCTTAAAACAAGACAAGCAACTGCTTTTAACACATACTATCCTACATCCTTTGCTGCAGGACGTTTGTGTACGCCCGTCCCTGGCGCCGGCTCTCTGGGGAAAGCTCTCACGTGCTTCCTCATGGTTTACCTCATCTCTCAGGACTACCCTTATTGAGAGTACTTAAGAACAGCATTCACTACATCACTGCCCTGAAGTTAATGAAAGTTTACTAGCCACCCCAACACAGTCCCCACAGGTGGGTATTATTAGTACTTCAAATCTCCTGTGTGAGGCAGTTGAACCAAGATCTCCATTTAAACACATAGTGTGTTTTCCCTTCTAATACTAAATATCTTTGCAGCTTGACAATAAGGTAACGAGCAGAAGGAATACAGATAAAGATTAAAGTACAAGGCAGAGTCCCACCTGCCTTACCTTTAATGACATTAAGAGGAGATTCTGATGTGTTTATAATGAATTACTAATAAGTTCAAATCTTCCTGCTTAGAAAAATAGCAAACTTTAATTAAGTTCATTGTCAACAAAGTCTCCCACAAGGTCACTTTGAGTGACCACATGACAGTCACTATCCTGTGAATATAGAAAAAAATTGGCCTTTTAGCTGCAAATGGAAAGGTATTCTGAAATGTAACCTGAAATACCACACTGATCAAAAAGGAAAAATGAGATTTCCCTAACTTCATAAAGAAAATGCTGTCCACTGGCATCATCAACTCTTGGAATATTAAACAGCTTGTGTTTGCATAACAGACATGATTTTGAAACTAGTAACTAATATTGTTTCTATAGCCACCATTTTTAGCTTTCTGGTGAAAGGCACAACCGTAGGCAGATTAAACAGCAAACATAAGATATTATTAAGGTAGAAAATATTAAATGGGATTAAGCAGCAATTGATGAAATGTGGAATTAAAATAATAATAATAAAAAATCCACCCAAGACTGTTAAACATAGTGATGCAGATAAAACTTCCATTTTAAAAGTGTTCTCCTGGGAGGAAACACTAAAGAAGTGTCTCTCCATATTCACCACTAATAGTTACTATTTAGCAGTATATCAAGTTCGATGCACTTCTGCTGCTTCTCAGCATTCCTCCTGACGTGCTTCTCAGACATGAACCAATGAATTACTTTCAAGAGAAAAATGAAGCTGCTTTCCCCCCCACAGATACTTAACAAAATTTACATCAGTACAGCAAAAGACCCGCTCGCTCAAGAGAAATACAGAGTTGAGAAATCTGTTTATCATCCCAAGAACATTCAATATCTCAGGGACCAGAAGCAGCAACACAAAGTTAGACAGGAGCTAAATTGGAAGAGAAAAGCATATGCAAAATAGAACAGTTTCTTTTATCTGTTTACAATCCTGAGAATACGAGAAAACAGCAAAAAGCAACAAATGACAGACAATTAATTCTCTCTTTAACTTCTGGAAAGAGCTGTCAATTACCTTCAGCAATTAAACCTGTTTCTATTTCACCTATTCTAGCAGGAATGTGGAAGAAAATTAGTAGCTGTATTTGCATCATAATGTATTGTGCCACCAGATTGGCAGAATTCCAGACAGGCATTTAATAAAACATTTTATTAGCTGTGAGTGTGAAATACTTTCAGTAGAAGTGTAAACTCTGCATGCTGATAAACTACCATTTCAGAACAGTCCAGTTTAGACCTAAGCTCTCCAATGTAGCCTGGAGGAAAATTAGAACTGAATGCCAGCAGATCTTTTGAAAATATGTAGGTATTTATAAAAAAAATATAACAAAAGGGGCTTCTCAGTGAATGTGTGCTCATTTCTTTTTTTCTTTCTTTTTTTTTTTTTAAATGATGAAATGAGGAAAATGACAGAATATAGAGTTGAAATCATAGGAAGTGAGACATAAAAAGTTCTCAGCACCCAAGGATAGGGAGCATGCTCCAGATACAGGAGCTCACAAGCTTCAGAATACAAATTCCCTGGTAGGACTTCAGTTTATTAAGTTCTAAAAGTAGAAAAAGGGCAAGAAATAAGATTAACTGAAGCATGACAACATAACTACCACCAGCAATCACTCATCACTTGCTTGCTACCTTGTAGGAAAGAAGTAACTAAGAGAAAAGGGATACTATACTACAGAGGTAATATTTAAGTACTTTTTCTTGTGTTGTCATCACCCTTTATTTCCACATTTTGCTGCACTACTCAAATTCTTCACCACTAGAGCATTTTTATGTGAGTTTTACATGTTCCTTCAAAGCCTGAGGTCATGGAGGGAGAGGTGGGGGAAGAGGAGTGGTTCTTTTTTGAGGCCAGCAAACAACCGCTAAACATACTAAGCAATATTTCTTTCATTGTAAGGTGGTATACTATTTAACTAGCACCTCCAAACCACTGTAGAATTATACAAATATAAACATTATTTCATTAGAAAGAAAAAAAAAATCTAAAAAGCAGTTACCTTTTCAGATTAGATTAGTTTATAGAGTTTAAGAGAAAAAAAATTATATTATTTTGATATATACCTCACATCCTCTAATTTGGAATTAGTCCAGAGAGTTTACATCTAGATTCCCATCCTCTCTCCTCACAGGTGAGTATTTCACAAGGCCAGTTTCCAGCTGAGGACCAAAAAGGTGTTAGAATAGGAAATGTTGAAAGACTACAAGCTACTGGCATAGAACAGAGAAGAGAAAGATGCTGTGGGGAGAATGTTGGAAGCAGCACAACAGGAGATGAACATTAACTCTGCAGATGCGCAGTGCCAGCTGTCAGGCTTATTTCTACATTTCACTATATCAAACAAAAAGGTTTTGTACCCAGCTGAGTAGCAAATAAGATGGGGAACTAGCACACAAAGCATCCTAGACTTTTAAGATGCAGTTCTGCTTTGAGCAAAGGAGAATAAGAAAGGATTTTTTTTTTCCACCCCTCTAGATCAAACCAAAGATTTAAATCACTGAAGTTCATTGTCAAATTATTTTGACCTTTACCACTGCCATCCAATCAGAAACAAACAGCTCAAAGGACAGCTGGTGAAAGCATGCTGAAGTTCATGAACTTCAACACATATCCACTGATTTTTTTTCCTTCTAGCAAGGATTAGTTCTTTAATCTAAGACATAGACTAAGTTTCAGAGGTAGGTGTCCTCAAATCAATAACTACACCACATGGCTATCTTTTTTTTTGTTGTGTTTTGTTTTTAAGCAGATATAACCCAACGACTGTTGGTGTGGTGTCATTTTCATTAAATCCAAGGGTACCTCCCAAGTTACAATTTTGATTCAAATCCAGTCTTATAAATTGCACTTCTTGTTCTAAGAGTTATATGATGCTACGCATTGCTGCACCCATCCTCTGGAACAGTGAGTCCTGCTGAGCAAAAGCACAGTGCAGCCATTCAGAGAACAGAGGTTTTCTGAAGATGAAAACGCTTGAGTCTGTTTGAAAGGATATCTGAAAGCAGGTGTAGCAGGTGCTTTGCAGATGAAGGTGAGAAGAATCCTCCTTCACTATGGGGTGAAACATAGTCAGGAAGAAAGAGTTGAGGAAGAGATGCAAGTAATAGAAACAAAAAGAACAACAAAAAAATCTAAATGGTGGGCTACTTTGCATAGCTACAGACAAAAAAACAAAGCCAAACCTCTCCACTTGCATCCATTCCCATGGGAGAAATACCAAATCCACCTGGCTGATAGTGCAATATGCACATGCTGGATCACATGAAAGAGGCCTATGAGGGGACTGCAGGTGCTGCTGTGTGTCACAACCCTTATATCATGCTCCTTGAGACAGGTGGTTCCTTCAAGACACACAGGCTATAAGGGGCAGCACAACTCACCTCCAGTTGTCTGACAGATCCAGTCACTCCAAACTGGTTGCTTCTGGCTCATGGTGGCCTGAAGCTCCTCAGGGCATGAACCTTAAGAGACCTTATGAAGCTGAGACCTACAGGTGGCATTGTAGATATTCTATATTCATTTGTTTATTCATTTCCTTTCCCAAGTGTTTGGGCATGAAATGAGAGCAAATAGCCTTGAATTAAGCTATACTGATGTTTTGGTATCAGAGGAAAATGCACTGCGCTTGAAGGTACCAAGAACAAATTCCTGCCTTGCAAAAAAGTAAATAAGAGGTGGAGGGACATCCTCTCATCTCTGCTCAGCTCCGTTATGGGTGCAATGGTTACAATTTTGTTCTTCACTATGTGGAGAGAGACAGCACAGGAGAAATAGTAACAGATGCAAGAGTATGACACAATTGTGGGTGAACAGGGTAGGAAATAACAAATGGAGCAATACCTGCTCAAATAGAGGTAGAGGGCCTATTAACATTAATGTACTTCACATAGTCTTTTGTTCACAATTGGAAAGACTCCCTAGGTAAGTGGAAACTTACACATGCTAAACTTCCTAACTGTAGTTAATGCAGTTTTATCATCTTTAAAAAAGTGGGAGTCCCCGGATAAATGAGAACACCTGATTGTTCTTTGGAAGCTTTTTTTCAAACACCTACACAAGTTATATTAACACATTTCTTCAGTAAATCTCCAGGGCAAACCTAAACACCTACTGAAATTCAAGGAGGATTGTACTTTTATTTTCTGATAAAAATGGGAAATAAGTTAGATACCACATGCCTCCCCTCCAAGTCTTCACTGTGCCATCTTGTAACATCAAGGAGATAAGAAGGGGATATAGGTTTCAAGAAAGAACTGGTACAACTGTTGACCTGCAAATAAACTCCTCAATACCACACATGACATTTGTCATGAGAGATATGAACTGCTTCAGACCATCAGAACTGTACTTGGATGAAAGAAGAGCATTAACTCACTTAATACGCTGGCTAAACTCCAGCTCTGATAATTACATTCTGAATGCTTAACTCTCCATTGCCAATTTACTGGCCATAATATGTTATGTCCATCTATTTAACTATCATCATACTACCTGAGCAACTTCTAAACGCCCTTAAACTTGTCCTGTGAAGACACAGGTCCTTCTAGGAGGCATGGGTTATAGTCTTGCTCACTGAAATAAGACTTGGAACAGCTACTCCAAGATAAGGTGCTGTAAGACCTATCGTCTGCATTTAACCATGTGTGGAAGCTCTGGGGATCATTCTCTGCTAAAACACACTATAGTTGCTAGATCAGATTGGTTTGGGACATATATGATACCAAGTCTCTAAATCAGTTTGTGAATAAAGCTTCCATCTCCTTTATGAAGTGACAAAGATGAAAACAACATGAAAATCTTTTTACCTGATGTCAGACTCAGTCATACAGCTGAAATAGCTGCAGCCACTAGAAAATAGAGGGTTCAGTGCCCCCTGCAGGTTACTTTCATTTCTTAGGGCATATATAATGGCTGAAAGACATCTCAAGTTGGTTCACTGTATGTTAAACCTAAAAGAATGATGTAGGTTCAGAAGCAGCATCCCTGTTATCACACAGTGCCGCACCGGTGCTTGTACAGCAACCATGTTTTTGCTTCCACATTGCAGCCTTTATTTCTCCATGTCATTTCACTGTGTGCTCTGGACCAAATGGTGCGGGTCATCACTAATTCAGAAATTGTGATTTGTTTTCTTTAGCTAGTCTGTTGGATAAAATGGAAAAGTGATTGCTTCTACTCTCTGCACTGGGTTTTGATTAGAGTTTGATTTTGTTTTATTTCTGCCCAGAGAAACAGACTAGAAAATTGCAAATAATAAATGACATTCAATCGTTATTGCACTGCTTTACCATTCAACAGAGTTTTGAGGTCTTCAGTGTAAGATATCAAGTTCATATGGATCCCTGGTCACTTCAAACATTCAGAACTGTTTAAGAGTTCACAGGTAAACATACCCTGCTCTGCCTAGACATATCTTGCATTGCAAGACTGAAGTGTGGCCATCAGAAGAGTTAATGGAATTCTAATAAAAAAATGCACTAGAACCACCATATCAGAAACAGCAGTAAATGCAGAAATCCAGGAATAAAGTCATCTGACATAACTAGTATAGAAGGAGATCTTCTAAGTCCCATTTGTTAGAGTTTGACTTGTGCCCTGAAGCATGATGACTTATCTTTCTTTTGAAAAGAGAGTGAGACTCTTTCAAAAATATTTTATATAGATAACAATATTCACAGCTGCATAAAACTGTATCTGGAATGATGTTATTGCAGTAAGTTTTATGGTTTAATTATGCACTGGGTTAAAGTAGTTCCTTAAATATGTGATGCCTGTCAGTTTCAGTGAATATTTCCATGTCGTTGTGTTATAAGAGGATGCAAAGAGAAATCTTTTTTGCTTTCTTTCCCCACAAATCTTTACTTGTGAAAGAAAAGGAGCCCATCTGTGGTTTTTTTGGTTTTATTTTTTTGGGAGGGTTTGTTTGTTTTGGGTTTTTTTTTGTTTTGTTGTAGAGGTTTTTTTGCGTGGTGCACACTCTATTTACTGCTTTAAATCCAGCAAGCTTAAATATTTTCTTTACCATTCGCTTCTTACACGGTTGTCACTCCCCATCTCATTTTCCTTACCTCTGTACAACTTCCGTGGACTATTTTCCCCCCCTGATATTTGGAAGTGGCAGAGAATCCCTGCAGCTGAGTAGCAGGCATTACTTACATATATTTGTACAGGACTTAATGTTAATATTGTTTTGTTTTTTTTTCTAGAAGGATGAAATTTAAAAAACAAATAAATAAATCCAACATATCTGTAGCTAGAAACAGGGATTGCTGTGTAGCAGACCGGCCCAGAACAATTTTACTTCTGTCATCATCTGTACTTCAAATGACAACTGAAGATTTTAGTGGGAAGGAGAAAAAAAAAGAAGAAAGTGATGATTTTTTTTTTCCCCCCTGATTTCTTCCTAGCTCACTGCAGAGTAATACAGTCTGATAACTCTAAAAGCAGAATCATAACAAAAAACATTTGTGGTAATACCATACAGCAAAAGCCCTTGTGCTCAAGTCAAGCACAAAGTCCAATTGTCCAACTTTGAAGTAAAATATGCCTTTTAATCCCTTCTCAGGCTCTTTCTTTTTCTTCAGAAAGGGATACAAAAGGTTCAGAAGTTCTAAGGAAAGTAATGTCCAAAGGCACCTCAGGTACTTTCTATCACATACCAGTAATTCAACCCTCTCCTTGTTTCCTAGTCTATTCTTAACTAGGTAAGGAACAAACTTTGGGTCTAGTACTTCTAGTACTCTGTAATTCTGCCTTATCCAAAACATACATAGTCATTCACCAGTTACTTAACTAAAACTGCAAAATGCTACATAAATTGACACTGAAGAAGGTGTTATAGAGCCTCCAAGCATTAAGCAGCAATCAATTAGTACTGTGTATGTTCCAGTGAGAAAAATAGACCAGGACTCTTTAAGCTGAAGGAGGGTAGGTTTAGATTAGAAATCAGAAAGAAATTCTTCACCGTGAGGGTGGTGAGGCATCAGCACAGGTTATGCAGAGAAGCTGTGGCTGCCCCCTCCCTGGAAGCGTTCAAGGCCAGGTTGGATGGGGCTTTGGGCAGCCTGGTCTAGTGGAGGGTGTCCCTGACCATGGCAGGGGGGTTGGAACTAGATGGGCTTTGAGGTCCCAGCCAACCCAACCCATTCTGTGATACTACGTATAAGTCAACAGCCTAAGGCCTTCTTCAGTCTCAAAAAAATGCCATTGCATTCCAGAACAGACTTGTTCTGGAACCTAAAATCAGTCTCAAATCTCCCATTGAGCAATCTTGACCATGGACATTTCTATCTAGAGGTGTAATATTGATTTAACATGCTGTTGTGCCAGTACTAATTCTTTCTTTCTTTCACAACTATTGTGGCAATATAAGATGGGGAAAATAGGGAAGTATTGAATAGGACTTGCTTCCAGTTGCCTTAAGTTTCCTTTAGCTATCATCTCCAAACAGGCTCAGATTGAAAGTTCCAAAATACTCACCATAGAATAAGTAGGGATCCACAACAGGTATCCGCTTGCTGTATCATACATGTGCCAGATTTGTAACCTAGTGTGAATGTAATACACTAAATCTGATAGTGAAGATAATTATTCCCATCTCTACTGAGATAATTTCAAGAAAATAGTAGTAAATAGTTTGCAAAGAAAAAAAACAAAGTGCATAATGTAAAAAGCGTTCTTACTTTTCTAAATATTAAAACTGACCTTAGGAAAGGGACAGCTTTTTATATTCTCATGTTTTATGTGTCGTTTGAGCCATCTGGCTGGCAGTCAGAGCAACTGAACTGACATTCCCTTCATCTCCACAAGAGAGGAATATAACCTGATTTTCCTACCCTAATGTGGACTGATGGAACAAGACATAAAAGCTTTTACCTGGAACAGAGCCTGGGAAGACCCCAGTGACAGGTTTCATGGCATTTCAACTCAGCTTCTGAACAGGAGAAATTGGCCAGCCCGGAGCTGGTGACAGCTCTTGTCAAAGAAGAACCTGACATGCAAGGGCAGATGAGAAGGTTTAGCTACAATGTTTTTACTGAACCTCAGCCAAGATTTCTGGATTGTGACATGATGGTTTAGCTGGTCAGAACAGTAAGTGACACATTGTCAGCAGGTCAGTTCAAGATTTACGTCTACACAATGTCGCAGAACAAAAACCATGTTCATCATCCTGCAACATCCCCTGCAACAGCATTATGTTCCCACACAGATATCTGGGAAAAGTTATCCTCTCTCTAGACACCCTTAAAGTAGATAACAGTTCCTAACATGTGCATTCCTTAAGACTACACTTTTAAGTATCCTTTAAGGAAATATTTACCTGAGGAATACTCAGCAACATGTATTCTAGACAGTGGGGCTACAGCCTTTGCCTCAGTTTTTCTGCATTGCACAGGTTCGCCAGCAAATAGAATCGAACTGTTGAGATAATTTGCTTCTTTCCCTCTTTTTTTCCTGCCCATGAATCCTAGTCAGAATTTGCAGACACTGTCTCATGAAGTTCCAGAGTGATGCTGAGCACCAGTGGGTTTATCTCAACACCTTAGTCATAATCAGGCAGATCTCTAAAAAAGATGATCTCTCATAACTTTCAGCCACATAGCCTTTGCCATGCCATTTATAGAAATTTCTGTCCAAACCATTTATCTCAGTTCTGTAGGTGTTAGTATAAAGATCACTACCAAAATGCACACACCAAGCTACTTGCAGCTTGAATGAAAATCCTTATTGTGACAGAGGTGAGATTTCAACTCCATCATCATTACGCCTTGAATGTCGTTTCTCCTGAACATATACAAGTCCAGGCCAGGACTGGGAGAGGAAGAGATCTTGCTTTGCAGAAGTGTGTCTCTGTTGGCATGGGTACAAAAGTTGGGAGGCTCATCACAGACAGTTCAACACCACCTAAGTGATTTAAATACAGTAACATTCTTCAGTCTTACAATGAGAGGGTATTACCTCTGCACCTGAACAGCCTTAACACGCATCCCCCTTGCACCGTTGTACCAAATATCACCTGTTCGGCTCCATCCTCCATTTGCAACTAGTCAGCAGCCAAAGCTCTCTTTTCCCCGTAAGAGCTGTAGATCACAGGTCTCTGCACACAGCAGCTTCCACCACTGGCCTCATTTTGTGTCTGCCTTGCAGCAGGACAGTGCCTTGATACCTCCTTGTTTCCATATCTTTTTACCTTTGCAGAGGGCTTCTCCAGTTTCAGACAGAGGAAGACACAACTGTCTGCAAGCACCTCACCACCAGTGATAGTGTCTAATTTTGAATATGCAGAAATTTGACAAAAACTCTGTAGTATACCTTATATCACTGAATAGTGTGTATTTTCAGGTCTACCCTCAAAATCAATCTCTATGTCTGCCCATAACATTGCAGGTTCTCACAGCAAAAGCGATCATCTAGTCATTGGTCCCACTTGCCCTCCTCCTGGAAGGTTCTAGCTAACAAAACATTATCTCAACATTTCTTCTCAAGTAGGAACAAGAGGATGGAAAATCTGTCCTCCTTTATTTGAAATTCTGCCATCTTACATACTGGCTACACAAAGCCTTGTTTGAAAGGCAGCATTGGGAACAATTACTAGTGTTTGTGGGTGTGAAATCCAATATTTCAAACTGATGATTCAAGCACAGAGAAAAAAAAAAAGACTACATAGACAGTGAATTCTGATGTGCTGTGTAGAGAATTTAGTTTTCTCAATACACACAGCATTGTACATTTGCACCCTCAGCACCAACACTTTCCAAAAATCTTAAGATAGCTTTAACTCAAAATGCCATGTAGACAACTCACAGAGTCTAAATATGCACGTTGTGTAAGAAATGAATCTTCTCTCATTCATTCTTTCCTTTTTGTCTATTGCCTCTACCCTGCTAGCCCAGAACCCTATTTCTAAGGCCTCCTGTCCATTTCAGGATCAGCTGCATCTTTTCTCCTCTGGTGCAATTAATTTTGAGTATGGTATTTAATCCCCACATTGGTGGCTAAACACAACTGACTTTAGTTGTATGTGAGATATAGTTCATGTACATCTTGGTCTTCTAATCAATCAACATATGACAACAGAGAAATTGTCAAAGCCAAAAGCAAAATTACTTTAATCTAAGTCTTGAGTTAAATAGATTAGTAGGCTAGCTACTTACAAGTCACTTGTGCTAAAAAAAATAACAAAGTCTCATAAGGAATATTCAAAATTTAAAGCACAAGGTATCAAGAAACCCCAAAGTGTATGCAAATATATGAACAGGACAACACCACAGTCCTTAAAGTAATAGGTTTTTGAATGAGATTTCCTGTCCAATTAGCAAGTCATAAGAGTTGTTATTTTTGTCAGGAAAAAAAAAAAAAAAATTGCAAGAGTAAGACATCTTTATATTTCATGTTAATAGAGATAAATTTGAATTAGGTGGTATTACAATAGTAACCCTTTAGCATTAAGTTCACTGTTGAACATCTACATTGCATTTGCACAGTTACTACCACTATGTGCTTTTCTTAAATATTTGAAATGTAAATTCATAGTATCGAGATAGCCAAATAAAAGCTTTACCACACATTTCTAACTCCTGTTGGCCTAGGCATACCCATGACAAAAACTTGAGTCCTGTCCAAGACAGTGCTGTTGGAAATAAAGTGATTGGAGCACAATAATTAGCACCTCCATCTCAAGCCAGCTGCACCTTTCATATCATTGTCCATTGAGCTTCCTTCATCAATAACAGTTTCCTCCAGCAAAGAAACTCTCCACTCCTTTAGCATCTCAATTAGAAATAATCAGGATCACCTTCCAGTAAGACTCAGCAATAATCACCACCTAAACCAGCTCTCTCTATCTGAACACCTGGCTGTTTGGGGTCCTTGATGTCCAGGCAATTTTCAGCCTGCCACCCTGTTATAGGCACCCTTTTGGGGAAAGCTTTGAATATAATTTCTGTCTTCTGACTAACAAGAAATGCAACTGTATCCACAGTTTCTGTTTCCCATGTATTTAATTAAATCTCATGTATTTAATGAATAGATTACAGAATATTTTCTAAAGACGTTTCTGAGTCAAGATGATTAATTTCTATTAATGATGCTGAGTATGATAATTTCCAAATCTTCTAAACTCTTTATTAACTGTTTCCTCACAGATTATTTACTGTATTTCCCAGGTAATTTCCATGGAAGTTCTGTTTCACTAAAATGCATATATGCAAAGCTACTGTAAACAGAAAAGAAAGTTACATACACAATAGCTGGAAATTAGAAATAAGAAACTGTGCACAGGCCTCGTTACTTTATAGACTTCAATATACCTTTTAACCTTCTTTTACTGGTTGGATTAGCTGCTTCACTTTCAAAGAGCAAAGAGGCTAGCTTAACAGGCTGTTCTAAGACACTGCAATACTTCTTTCAATCACATTAGTTACTACAAAAAGAAAGACTGAGAAATCTTTTAAAACCTTGGGAACAAAGTTCATATCATCAAAACTAGGACTGTATTAAATGGGTAAATTTACAGAGGCAATCTTAATCACTGAAGGCAAGGAGTGTTCCTAGGAGGACTTAAAAAGACCTTAATTGGATCCTTCCCAGTACTGCCTACTGAGGGGAAAAATCAGAGCCTGTGGGACATGCTCACTGAGGAGAAGACCTGAATCATTACACATTACAGCTATAAAAAGAAGAAACAAAGGAAAAGAGAAATGAGCATAATTGCAACTTGATGTGGCATAAGAAAGACAGTTCTGCTAACTGCTCAAAATGTACATAAATTTTATTCCATTTAAATTCAGGTGGAAAAATAAAAAGTCCCTAGATTTCAACCTTTACATGAAAGCAAGCAGAGATACCAACTCACAGTCCTGAAGCTCACAACTTGGAGGCAACATGCCTGCTGGCTGCTCAGAGGAGGACTCTGGAATTAGGGCCCTAAGCAAGGACCAGCAAGAGCAGAAGCCACTTTCCTGCCAGGAAAGAAGATGTACTGCAGGACACCTGTCTGGGACTCACTGAACTGCTGAAACTAGAATCAAATTGTTCTATGGAAATGATTCAAACAACTACGATCTACATTTTTCCCCACTATCTCTAGCCCTGCTTCTGGCACTGCCCTAAGAAGGAGAAATAATATTAATTAGGTTTACAAGTTTCAACAGGAAAATTAATAAATCTGAAGACTACAATATCACAGTCATATATAGGTAATAAAGGGGGAAGATACCCATGACTCCTGGGTTTGCTACTGTTGCACTGTAGCCCATCTACAGTGTCCTCCATGGAAGCAATAGTGGACACCTCTGGCTTTCCACCTGACTCTGTTCATCTCCTCATTCTCCCATTCCCTCTCGCTTGCTGTGTACTGAAACCTGAGAGACAGAGCCACTGTGGTGGTGAACAGCAAAGGATGATGACAATGGACCATCATCAGGCATTACAGAGTATTCAGTGAGGACACGTCTTTCTCTTCAGCATGACTCCTGTTGCATTTAGCTGTTCTCCTAGCTTTTCCTTACTGTATGAGCAATGAAAAAATCCACATGATGCAAGAGCCATAGCATGTGTACTTGAGAGTTAGTAGGTTTTAAGGAAGCAGAGAATTTTTACAGAATCTTTTGTGTGTGTTTAATCTCTTTTGTGATTTTCATGGTTTTACCCCAAAAACCCTTCCTTTTTTCTTTCTCTTTCCCCCTCCACTAGGAGGTTACAGGTGGCACTGGCTGGGCAGGAACAGACATCCGACATCAGATTTCCACATGCAAATCCCATATGCTGAAGCCATGTATTTTTACCTTTTCTAAAGGTAAATGAAATATTTAGTTCAAACTTTCTAGTTTTTGTATTGGATTTGCATGGTGAGGGTTTGATAGGAGGGGGCCTGCAGGGGCGACTTCTGTGAGATGTTGCCAGAAGCTTCCCTCACGTCTGACAAAGCCAATACCAGCCAGCTCCAAGACAGATCCACCACTGGCCAAGGCTGAGTCCATCAGCAACAGTGGTAGCACCTCTGCAATAACGTATTTAAAAAGGGAGAAAAAAAACAACAAAACCTAGGCAACATCAAGAGTGATTGCAGCCAAGAGAGGAGCGAGAAGATGTGAGAGGAACAACTCTGAGGACACCAAGGTCAGTGCAGAAGGAGAAGCACGAGGTGCTCCAGGTGCTGGAGCAGAGATTACCCTGCAGCCTGTGGAGAAGACCACAGTGAGGCAGGCTGTCCCCCTGCAGCCCATGGAGGTCCATGGTGGAGCAGATATCCACCTGCAGCCCATGGCAGACCCTACATCAGAGCGGGTGGATGCCCAAAGGAGGCTGTGACCCCGTGGGAAGCCCACACTGGAGTAGGCTCCTGGTAGGACCTGTGGCCCTATGGAAAAGGAAGCCCACACTGTAGCAGGTTTGCTGGCAGGACTTGTGACACCCCCCGCCCCTGCCCGAATGCTGGAGCAGTCTGATCCTGAAGGTCTGCACCCCAAGGAAGGGACCCACACTGAAGCAGTTTGTGAAGAACTGCAGCCCATGGGAAGGACTCACGTTGCAGAAGTTGATGGAGGACGGTCTCCCGTGGAAGGGACCCCATGCTGGAGCAGGGGAAGAGTGTGAGGAGTCCCCCCTGTGAGGAGGAAGGAGCAACAGAGACAACATGTGATGAACTGACCACAACTCCCATTCCCTGTCTCCCTGTGCTGCTCTGGGGGAGGAGGCATTGAAAATTGGGAATGAAGTTGAGCCTGGGAAGAAGGGACGGGTGTGGGGAGGTGTTTTTTAAGATTTAGTTTTTATTTCTCAGTACCCTACTCTGATTTGATTGGTAATAAATTAATTTTCCCCAAGTCAAGTCCGGTTTGGCTGTGATGGTAAGTGATCTCTCCCTGTCCTTATCTCAACCCATGAGCCTTTCATTATATTTTCTCTCCCCTGTCCATCTGAGGAGGGGAGTGATAGAGCAGCTCTGGTGGGCACCTGGCCTCCAGCCAGGGTCAACCCACCACATTCTCAACATCAGCTTTCCAGGATTTTACAGTTTAACTGATGAGATTGAAGAGTATTCTCTGAAGAATTTCTTTGTGCTTCTCAATTTCTTAAATAGACCATTCCTGAAGCCTCAGCCCTCTGGTTTATGTCTTACCCTTTGAGGGAAAGAGAATTGAATCAGGCACAGATCTTGCAGTCAGATATCTGGATCAAACATATATTTTTTTCACTGTCACCACAGGACTATCAGACTATTTATAGAGAAAGATATAATATTCAAGGTTCAGTACATAACACTGTTTGCTTTTATCCATTAGCTGGCCAGGTGAACTCCCCCTTTTTGCCTGTAGTTGGCAATTAACTCTCACCTTCTCCTTGTCATACATCAAAAACACAGCAGTAGTTAGGATTAGAGGAAGACAGACAGCAGACAGCTCAGTAGGGACAGCTGGACTTCAAAACACAAACAGTTTCAATGCCAGAGCTAGACAATTTAGGGCTTTGCTGCAGTTTCCATGGCAGCTGCAGCAACCACTGGACCAGGGCAGCCAAGGATGCTGGGGTGAGTAGACCCAGCCCAACAACAGCAAGTGGTGTGCCACAAGACTGCTGCCCAAGGGGAGCCTGGAGAGGGGACGAGCAAGTGGCAGCGCTTGGCTCCAGCTCGAACAGGAGCACCCAGGGTTGCAGTTTCCTTTCCCTAAGGGGCAAGGAAAAAGAGGCATTAGGTGTGATTCATCACGATGCAATTATCCTCCTTTCTTAATGCTGGGGGAAACTTCTTCAAGATCCAGTTTTTGGGTTTGGTTTGTTTTGTTTTTCTTCTTCCATTGTCTTGTTGCCACATTGTATTAATTTCCCCCTTAATTATAACCCAGCTGGCTGAGTGGGCTGTAGGGGGCTGTGGCCTGGCCACCAGTTGAGAGCAGCTCTGTGTCCTGGTCTCTCCCAGCCCAGCCAGCATGTGTGTCAGGTAGAAATGTCTGGCACAATGATTAGCAACTTTCCATTTTAGCCTTCTGTAAGAGTAATTTTGTTTATCTTTTGTCTGCATATGGAGAGCAGAGAGAAAAAAGGTAGGCACAAGGTGGTCTTTTCTCTTTTGGTAAATGAAATGGTGTTTGAAAACAAAAAAGAGTTTGTGTCTTGTTACCAGTAATCAGACACTCATATCTTTGCCTGTGGTAGATCCCATAGCCTGCCAGTATTTCTCTCAGAATAAAGAATATAGCCCCTGAACTAAGCAAATACAAATAATTCATTCAATAAAATATTTTAAGTTGAATTATGACAGTTATGTCACGATTAAGAATGAAATGTCACCTTACCTTTATTTAGGATTAAGTTGTCCTGAGGAAAAAAAAAAAAGGCTATGTTGTTGCCAAGATAAGAATTTTGTGGCTTGATTTATTTGCAACCAGATTACATTGAAGCAGGAGCTGAGGTGACAAACCCAAGTGAATAGCCAGGTGTTTGGAAAGGCACAAGGACATATCTTAAGACAAATGAGAGGTTCAGGACACCTTCCTTCATGCTCAAAATAAAATTTGGATGAGACCACTGTGCACAAGTAAAAATAAAATCCACCTGGAAAACACGGTCATTTGAATACTCCTTATCCCTGACCCACTTAAAGCTCTTGAGGCATTTACCTGTCAGCATGAGATTTGCCTGGGCAGCTTGTGCCTGAGCACAAGCAAACACATCTAGTTGTAAGGCATTAGCTGATGCATGCCTGATACACAAGAAGTCTTGCACAAGTGCAGGCAGCTGGAGTCATTCATGAAATGGTGCTGCTGCTTTCATTAAAGCAGTCAGACACAGGACAGGAGTGGTCTGTCCAACTCCTGTCTTTCTTACCTTCAGGACATTCAAAACTGTCTTTCACTTCCAACCATCACCTAGTCTCTCTTCATCTCAGCTGCTCTGCAGGCAAGAAGAAAAATGGCACTGCACAAGGAGAGGAGGAAAGAGGAGGCTGCCTCTCTACCAAACAATATTTACAGGACAAAGCCTGAAATTCAATTCCCTGGCCAATATAAAAATCCCCTAAAAAAAATCTTAGATGGCAGCATTTGAACCTTTTCAGTGACAAGTACCTATTTTTTAGAAATTTAGCACCCATGTCTGGGGTGACCAAGTGTCTACTCTTGAATGTTTCTCTAGACCACCTGAAGTACCAAACTGGAGAATATACAGAAAGGAACATATTGTTTCTTCTGGACACTATCTACCCATCAGGTATGAAATGTTATGAGCTTAGCACAGTTTCCCAGTCGAACTTAAAGTGCCATCAAAATCTAGGTAGATACGTATCATCCCCATAGACTAAAAAAAAAACCCCATGACTTGACAATCCTGATTATTTAGGTTCATAAAATGAAGGAAGAGAAGATAAATTTCTCAGTAAAGTTTTCAAAGTATAATAACTGGCTGAATATCTGCCAGAATAACTCCTTGACAGCTAGTTATGGAATTTTTTTCTGAGTAGTATCAGAAGATGATGGACTAAAAGTTTAAGTGTACATATTTACTTATCTACACTCAAACATTTCTGTTACTGTACATGAATATTTATGCTTGAGTTGTCTTTGAAATGAATTCTTGCCTGAAATTTCTTGTCACAAAGCTGTAATGGGGTACAAGCTTGCCTCCTTCAGATTCTTGCATGTATACACTCAATGACACTTTCTTAAGTGATTCTGTTTTCCATATCATACTACTACATATGTATGTACTGTATATGCAATTTACATCCATCTATGCTTTTGGAAGCAGGTAGCTGTCTCTGAGAAGACACATACTGCTATGAACCTGCAGCATGTGGTTCAAATCCAGCACAAGAACTGTGACTTCTCAGTTATAAACAGATCTATGAATGGGCCTATGAAAAGGCCTATTGATTGCTGGGGGGTTTTGATTGTCAATTGATTTACTTAGTCACATAATAAAAATTCATTATATATTGCAGTCTAGGCATTTTGCCTTTTTTTTTAAAGTTTTTATACCATAAAGAGAATTAGTAAATTGGATTGTCACATACAGTAAACCAGTTTGATGATCTTTTATTGACTCTTAAGATACTCAAACACATACATAAATACAAACATACTGAAGTGCAGCAATTATTTAAGTTGAAAAGTTAAACACAAGGCAGGATGAAGTAGGATTATAGCTGTTTATACAGATTGAATTCTAACTTGAAGTACAATCTTTAATAACATGACCACTCATTAACAGTTTTTCTTACAGGAAAATCCTTACAGGATTCATGACATATTTAGGGCTGAAGAGGGCCAGAGTTCATTTATGAACGTGTTTCACAGTTTGTTTTCCCTTGTTCAGTCTTTACTATTATGTAATTCCTGCGGAACTGAACTAACATAGCTGGGAAAAATGGGGTGTTTGGAGACAGACTATACAGTAAGGTATTTGACAAGAGTACAGCACTAGATTATATGGATGTCCATCAAAATTAAAACCAAAGCAAAACAGAAAAAAAAAAAAAGTTCTGACAAAACATTGGCCAGTGATTGCTGCATTTATTAATACAGATGCCAACATAAAATGTATATGGCCATAATGCCACACATAGCATATGTGACCAGACTGACTAATCAACTTAAGAGAAGTTCTGTGCTCTGGGTGGAACATTGTTTAAAAGCGCCAGGCAATTTCAGGATGTTTTTTACAGAAAATTATAATAAATACACACACACAGACACAGACCTGTGGAACATTTAGGGAACAAAAAAATCTGTAAGCAGATATATTTTTGTTTGCTGCAGAGATATAGCCTCTTTGGAAATTTTTCTGAAATGCAAATAAGTGCCAGAAAGGAAAAAGAACAACACAGAGATATGCAACATTGTTTTTCTTCTTTCCAAATGTTTTTATATCTTTGCTAATTATATTAAAAATTCACTTCAGTCATGAATCTGACACTGTCCACACACCAAGAATATTACATTGACGTCAAATAAATGCTACCCTTGTCTATTAATAATCTCAGACAATAACCTTTCAATTTGCTTTTTGAGGTTCAGTAGCCTACATGATTTCAGTTCCTAAGATCAACACAGTTAGCATGTTGCTAGTGTTTAACTGCAAGTAATATTCTAATTTGAGTAATTAGCACATATAAATGAGAAATAAGATTGATATTATGTTTATAATTATAAATAATATCATATTACTATTGCACTGACATGGAATATATCCCAATTAAAGCAATGTAAAAAAATGATGTAAAATGCTTATAGTCAATGTAATAAAATTTGAAAGCAGTTCAGGATCAAAGTATTCTTAAGGAATAAATCTTTGCAAATGCTAATATAAAGGAGAAATATATAAAATAGATTTGCCCTGTGAAGAGCAAGCTTTCTCAATTTCATAGAGATTTCAGAGTTCTTACTGGGAGATTTATGAAGATACAGTACCTATCTTTCCTCATTTGTGGTTGTGGTAAAGACCTTCTAAGTCATAAATTCAGGAGGTACTCCTTTAAGAAAAGTATAGAAAGCAATCTAACTGTACAAGAAACTTTGTATTTGTTATTGGAAAATTTTCACAAAGAAAATCTGGAGGCTTGTGGAGAAAAGCCGATCATTAATAAATGAATGTATCACCAGGGTTGAGAACACTTTTCTAAAAAACAAAATCTTGTTAGGAAAAAGAATGGAAAGACCCAAAATGCAAAATCTGAGGGTACTGGGGGAGATCTTTTCTTAGCTCTCACAATCAACAAACAGAATTATTATTATAGACATGGCATCATGTTTATGAGGGAAGAAAAAAACCTATTTCATATTAATATGAAAGACTACTTTTGAGAATTCTATTTCATTTCAAACAATAGTGAATGTAATACCATGTTAAAATATTTTATCCTGCATCTATATTATCAATGACTGCACACACAAACACACACACACTCCTGGAGTTACAAAACAACCTAGTGGACCTAGTGAAATTACTTCATGCTAAAATATCCATTTCTATTTCTTTTTCACTGTGAAGTAGTTTTCACAATGAAAATTTAACTTGCCCAGCATCAATTGAGGAAGGCATCATGCCAATGTATGACATAAAATACAGATATTTCATTATTAGTTTTATTGTTAAATGATTCATAACTGAATATCAAAAAATATAGAAAAGGAGTGTAGTTTTATGGTGCTATCACTCCTACCTTAAAGACTAATGTACAGGATACTTTTGCTTCTTGTAAAGGAAGTGTTCTTGCTGACATTGGTCTAAATCATGGTTCTGAAATTTTCAGGGCAGTGTAACAGGAAATAAAATAAGTAGAAGCGTAGTTTGGGAAAAGATAATGACAAATTCAGTAAAACTGAACTCGAGGAAAAGTAAAAATGAAGAGCAATTCAAAATCCTCTTCTTCAAAAATAACTCCCCCCCCCCCGCCCATGTTACATTTATCATTTTAAATTATGTTATGTTAACATTAATCCATATCTATAATTTTGTGGCAAATGTTCATACTAAAAAATGAAAACACAACTATAATACACAGGTTTGCTATGTAGTTGTGTTAGGTTTGCATGGCAAGGTTTTGGTAGTGGGGGGGGCTACAGGGGTGGCTTCTGTGAGAAGCTGCTAGAAGCTTCCCCCGTGTCTGACAGAGCCAATGCCAGCCGGCTCCACAACAGACCTGCCACTGGCCAAGGCCATCAGCGCCTCTGTGATAACATGCATAAGAAGGGAGAAAAAAAAGTTAGAGAGAGCTTTTTCAGCCAGACAGAGGAGTGAGAAGATGTAAGAAACTCTGCAGACACCAAGGTCAGTGCAGAAGGAGGGGGAGGAGGTGCTCCAGGTG
>VXBL01008796.1:827541-839052 GCA_013400195.1 Aramus guarauna
GGGGGGAGGTGTTTTAAGATTTTATTTTATTTCTCATTCCTCTATTCTTTTCTGTTTAGTAATAATTTAGATGAATTTCCTCTCTAAGTTCAGTCTGTTTTGCTCGTGACGATAATGTGAGTGATCTCTCCCTGTCCTTATCTTGACCCACAAAGCTTTTCATTATACTTTTTTCTCCCCTGCCTAGTGAACAAGGGGAGTGATAGAGCAGCTCTGGTGGGCACCTGGCCCCAGCCAGGTTCAACCCACCACAGTAGTGTACTTCTAGCTTAGACTAGGTAGTTCTAAATTGCACTCATGCCCTAGATATTACACTTCATCTCTCTCTTCTCCATTCTGAAAATTCACAGTTTGTCCCATATGATTGTCATATAGCTACTTTTGATCACCTTGTCAGCTTTTTTCCTACATTTTCTAAGCCTAGTATCCTTTCTGAGTTGGAAGAACCCAAAATGGTGATATATTCAAGATACAGGTGTACCATGGAAAGGTATACAGATAGACATAGTTATACATGTAAATTTGTATCTGTATACATATACATTTATATTAAATACAAGTATATATGTAGCTACAAATATATATAAAGATGGATGGATAGATATTTATGTTTCATCTCTACCCTCTTCATAAAATTTCTAATGTTTAATTAACTATTTTTAACTGCAGCTGAACACAATGTTTGCATTGAACAATCTGTTATAATTAAAGCACTCTATCTTATGTCATAGTACTGAGTTTAGAACCCAAAATCAGCTATGCAAATGTAAGGTGGTTAAGATAGAGAACAAAATTAGAGAATCAGAGAATAGTTTGGGTTGGAAGGGACCTTTGAAGAGGACCCAGTTCCAAAGTCTTCATCAATAATGATTCACATTGATAGACAAAAAGGTTTTGGAGTCATTGCTCTTAGCAGTGGACCACAAACACTTAAATCCTGCACAAGAAAAATTTTTCATTCTGAAAGTGACAGCATATGAAGGAAAATCAGAAAAGGATAATTTTTGCTTTTGAATTTTCAGAAGGTCTTAAGACGAAGCAAGATTTGTTCCATTGATCTGTTGGAATTATGAAATAGAAAGCACATATTTTGGGGACCACCTGTTGCTGACTTCGGATTTTCATGGAATATTTTTACAGCCATAAAACTTAAAGCATTAGAGTGATCTAATGAAGAGTAGCAACACAAGTTGCTATTAATTCTGCAACAACAAAAATTATTCTTGTCTATCACTGATAATGACCATGTGATGTGGTTTAGCCCCAGCCCCAGCTGAGCACCACACCGTGCTCACTCACCCCTCCCCTAGTGGGATGGGGAGGAGAACGGAAAGACAAAGACAAAGCCCCATGGGTTGGGGTAAGGACAGTTAACTGGGATGGCAAGGGAGAGGAAAACAATCAACAACAGTATTGATAACAAATATTCACAATGAGTGATAACAGAAAGCAATTTACCAATCCGACAACGGACCAGATGCTCAGCCCATCCTGGAGCCACACCAAACCCACCCCTCCCAACAAGCCCCCTTTTATGGTGAGCATGACGTCACATGGTATGGAATAGCCCCCTGGCTAGCTTGGCTCACCTGTCCTGGCTCCTGGTGAAATTAACTCTATCCTAGCCAGAGCCAGGACACCATGTAATATGGGATGATTATTACTATAGGCTCTATTGAAATATATTAAAAAGATGTGAAGTCTCCAAGTACTTCATTTCTTCCCTCATTAGCAAAAGTTCCCATGAACATCAAAGATGTTTCAGAGCTAGTATATTTGAATTTAGTATTTCTAACATGTAAAGCCACACTCTTGACATACAATAAAGTTTTACTGATGCTAGTAGTGTCACATCATACAAAATAGTCTACAAAAGTCTGCTTCTGTCAAGTGGTTAAAAAGACATTTCTGGTGAAACGTGGCCCAGGTCTGGCCTCAGGTTTCATCTAACCAAAACACTCTTGGCATATGCTTATCTTCAGGAGCCTAATTAAGACCTTTGGTCTTCTGCCTGCTCTGATTAGTCAGTGCAGGGAAGTAGGCTCATCCGAAGGAAAATTCAAAGGGGAGGTCTAACATAGAAGATCCTCAAGGTGACCCTCTAGAAAAGGTGACCTACTTTCCATTGATTTTGAAGGGAGTCAGGGAAAACTAGCCAACTAACCTACATGGCTAAGTTCAGTGCTTAGCTATCAGTGATATGACTATCTTCAAATTTTTAGTAATATTCATTCATTCTTAACAGCAACAATAGTTCTGCAAGTGGGGATATGTTGTGGATGTTCCTATCACCTACAGTCTGACGCACACTTCTGTTAACCTGCTGAAAGGATGAGAGTACGTCCTAAAGTCTGGGCCATATGAACACCTTTATTGTTGTTACCAGCAGCAACACTGAATCAGACTAGAGCACGACTTGACTTAACACATATTTCTTTAGAAGAACCATACATCAATATATAACTGGCCTATTAACTCATCTAATATAATTACTACACTCCTTCAATTTCAGCTTATTTTATAAAAATATTAGGGCTATTCTAGCCTGTTCAGTAAAGCAAACTGGCTAGTGTAGCTAGCTTCAGAGATCTGCTAGAACAGAGGTGATCTTGTTTTACAATGTCAAATTGGATTCAGCTGTAGTCAGTGATACCACATTTGCTGTTCATTGCTGACTACTGGGATAAAAATTAAAAAAAAAAAAAGAAAGAAAAAAGTGTCTTTTTCCTTTTTTAATAGGGTATGGTGTTTTTATAAGATTACAAGATCTAACATTTAAGTATTTCATGATTGGACTATGTAGTCCTAGGTCACCAGAAGCATATTATGCTGTGGTGGAGGCATTCTCTGCACCTCTCATTATCATTTCTAAACTGCTCAACACAACCTGGAATTGCTGAGCAGTATTATATTGAGCCACTCTGCCTTTTGATCAGTGTTTGGACTCTTGCTGTGTTCGTTGTCTGAGCGTGACTCACTTTGCAAGAAGTGATTTATCATTGCTGCCCTTTCACACAGCAAGATGTGCAGCAGTCACTGGAGTTGGGCTTAAGCTGTGCAGAGATATACTTTGAATCTGAAGAGATTTAAGAAATGGATGCAAAATCTCTCATGTAGTATTCATGCAGGTTTTGTTCTTCTTTGAATTACATTAGATTTGGAAAAAAGTTGGAAAAAGAAAATGTCTGATCTAGTTGCATCCCATTTCCATTGGGATTTTCAGAGTTCCATAGTACACACTGATCAGTATCTTTCAAGCTGTGCTCATGTATTGATCTTATGTATGAAAAATTTAAGTGGGGATAAAACCAGGGCCCCCCCCCCTCAAAAAAAAAAAGAAAAAAAGCAAAAAAGAAAAATCCAGACCAGTATCTCATTTTAATTATGGGTAAAATGGCTTTTTAAAAATTATTTTCTTAAGAAATGCACCTAACATGGAATTATATTCTGCAAAGTTGCTGCTTAGAACAGCAGGACTTTCAGATGTATGGGAATATTAATTTATGGACTTTTATTGTAAAATTGTATTGTGTTCATGCATGCTGAAACCAAAGTGTATTTGCAATGACCCATGAGACAAAATATTTATGCAGTACTGGAAATATCCTCACTATAAATAAAATAATTGAGAACCCAAATGCTGAAAAAAATCACACTCATTTAATATCAGATTGAAATGTAAAGGAATCTGCTTATTTAGTGGCAATTCTGAAATATTCTCAGACTTAAACCTTTTTTGTACATAAGCAATAGATCAAGCACTAGTACCTTCAGTTGCAGCTGATGATACTAATATACAGAAAATTTACCCACCCAAACAGGGTTTACATATACAAATCCAGGATCAGGAGCACACACATTAGCTGAAAAATCTTGAGCTAAAATATACATGCATTTTTTGAAAATCCTGACCTAAAGCTTTTACCAGTTTGACATTTGCAAAATATTGTTATAGAGAGATTTGTCATCTGTATTTAGGAAAAGTTTTGCTTTTGCTTGAGGTAGTAAAGTGCAGTCTGATTTCCTGTGCATCTCACAGAATAGTTTATACACCAGTGTGGTCTCCCTCCACAACAGGCACTTTGTATTCCTAACACCAGGACCCTGGTGAAAGCACCAGAAAAGAAGCTGCCAGGGATGTTTGAGAGGAATGGCTTTTAAAGTTTAGGATTATTATGAGTATGAGAATACATTGGGAATACAGCAGGGAGGAGTGGGAATCAAACATCAATAAAAGAGGAAATGCAGTCATCATGGAAGAAGGACATAGGTGAGATATTTGAAAAGACACCAAAAAAACCCACCCCCAAACAAAACAAAAAGCCCCACACAAAACAAAACAAAACAAAACAAAACAAAACAAAACAAAACAAAACAAAACAAAACAAAACACCCCACACAAAACAAAACAAAACAAAACAAAACAAAAACCCCCCAAAAACAAACAAACAAAACCAACAAAAAACCCCCACCAACCAAGCCCCCCCCCAACAAAACAGAAAGCTGTTATCAAAATGAAGATAAGTACAATTCAAGAACAGAAAAAAGTTTCAACTGAGATGATGGGTGAGGCAGACAATTCAACAGTGATGAGAATGAAGGGTGGGAGCCAAAGACAGGAGGGCAAACTGTCTGTGCAAGGAAGTAACAGTTTAAAACATTTTGTGCATTAAAGGCTAGGCAACAAATAGTGTGAGAGAATGGTTGGATATTCCACAATGATAATATAATTATTAATGTTGTTATTCATGTTCATTCTTCCCTGTATATATAGCATATATAATGTTCAACTTACATATTTTTACTGGGTAAGTTCATAGCAGAGTAGTTGTGTCTCACAAATTATTGAAATTACACTATCACTAAAAAATACTTATGTTTTAGATCAGAGCATTCAAACACACTTTCTTCTGAGTTTACGTATGATATATACTTACATTTCTTAGGGTCCTCTGTCTGGGTACTAGTTTAGGTCCTTCAGAAACAGATATGAGCATGTGTATAGTAAACTGAATTATCTGAATCCTGATATCTTCTTAACAGAAATCCTGTTGAGAATTGTGGTATGACTTCAGATTGCTCTGGTATGTGAGAATGTAATTAAAGTCATTCACATACACATACATATACACATACTTGTATAGATATACATGTATGTGTTTGTATAAACATACATATATCCATTACATTCGGTCAAGGCATAAAATATATAGTTGCAATGCCCATTATTTGACAAGTATAAGTATTATCTCAACGCAGAAGAAAAAGAAACTAGGTTAGGGTAACTATAATTTGACTGAGATATGATCTTTTCTGTGTCCTCTGGGGGGTCTCCTTAGAAAATATATTGTTATTTCACATTACAAAAGGGGGAAAAAACCCCCAATAGGTTTATTTTTGTTAGTCTAAGGGATAATTTGAAATCTAATATTATCAATACATTAAGTTTCTAAATATATGAGGTTTTGTTGTCTGTGAAGTGAATAATCTCATTTGGTAACAGGGTAAATTTGCATAGATATGTAAACTGGGAATTACATGGGAGGAATGCAATAAGTTGATTTTATTTTTAAATTCTGTATGTTCTACTAAAAAGGCATGAATTTGAAAAATGCAGTCACTTTTTTGGATGGAAGCATTCAGACTTGGCACCTGATTTCTGCTATGAAATATTTACTTTCAATTGCTATCTAAATATGTTTTATATTACGCCTTACACACATTTCCGATAATCTGTCTGTTTGATTGCGTAGGCTATACCCATCATCATGGGGTGTGAACACTTAATGAGTTTATAATCTCCACAAATCAATGGCTCAAAGGAAAGAGCTAGCAGAAGATAATCTTTTAACTCAAAATATAGTGATTGTATTAGACAAAATACAAAAAGATAAAATACAGAGCACTATACTCGGTACTTCAGCAACAGCAAAGCATAAGGGGACATAGACAAATGACAACTCAAGTACAAATGAATATTTCATGTATTGCTTGGAAGACCTCTCTTAAAGACTAAAGCTCCAGAGGGGGCAAACGTCCTTTAGTACAACCATTTTGCCTCAGTCTGTATACATCTGTAGCTTGTTGCTACTGATGTGTCAGACACCACAGCTAGCAACAAGAAGTCAGCGATGACTAGCTTTGCACGTAACTTCTGGCACCAGGAACAGAAAATTTTAACTATAGGCATCAGGGATTGACTGATATCTCATCATGAGCTAGCTGGTTTGTTTATCAACACTATGGGAAGAATGTTATTACAGCAACTGATGCTATAGAGTCTGGAGCCTGAGAATGCAGGAAGACCTTTACAGAATAAATTTTTGCATGTAACATACAATATAATTTGATGACTGGATTGGTCAAGGAGACAATTAAACCATATACAAACTAGCTCATCAATGTCCCATCACATAATCATAGGTTTTGTTTCTCAGAAGTACAGACCTCTAAGATCTGACAGACTCTTCAAAATCAGTCAGGTAAGGTGGTCAGATGGGTAAGCAATAAAGGCTGTTTGAAGAACTGATAAATGCCAGAAGTCAGGTACCAACAGACAGTTAAAAGAGGGCTGCAAGGCGTTGATCAGAAATTCTCTTTGCTCTTTCGATCAATGGAAAAGTTAACAATGCCATCTGACTGCAGTGTGTGTAGTCAGCAGGATTAATTCCTCCATAAACTCAACTTAAAGAAGTGCAATCAGAAGCAGTACTAATATGCAGTTAGTTTGCCTTTATGAGCTCATAAATACAGATCATAATGTTGTCGAATATCAACACCAACTGTTTCACAACAGAGCAAGGAAACAACTTACTAGATGCAAGGATCTACAAAAAAAAGATGAAAGATTCAATTTAAGAAATAGCTTGTAATTAATTTATGTTGCTTTACATCTTATTTTTTTCCTTCTCTTAAATCACAGGACTTGAATCAATGTAATTTATGCTGGTGCTTGCTTTTCACTTGCAGAAGTCAATCTCCTTTCTCTCTTTCAACTTAGGAAGCAAATAATCCATGTGAAGAACTGCAGTTTTGACTTTGCCACAATTAATTTTTTTTTTATTTATTTATCTTCCCAAAAATGTCCCTGGGCTGTACAACTATTTGAGAACCGAAAGTAAGAACATATTTCAACCCACAATACATTTTTTACTAGAACTCTGAATCTGAACAACCTTCTAAAAGTTGTGGGTAACTTGAAATAGGACTGTGGATTCAGATTTAAATTTTACAAAGTGACCTTTTTGTTAAACCAGGCAGAATTAAAACCCCACATCAGACTGCCAAGCTCAAGTCTTTGAGTTTCTGAAGCCTCCATCTAAATGTCATGGTTTGAGGCCATGTCTTGTTTTCCTTTCATGATATAATACTGAGTAGAACTGATAACTCTAAATCATAACCCTTAGAGCTAACCTTCAGACTGGCAATGCCTGTTTAAAACTTATTAAAATCAAACTGCTGTAGTGACCACACCAGTGATACTAAATGGCATCATAAAATATGCCTGGTAGGTCATAAACAGAAAATTGAAAGAAAAGACTGAGTTACATTGATAAAAATGAAAGATTAAACCCATATACTTATGTATCTTCAGTTGTGTACATTATGTAAGGTTATTTCAGAGAGAATTAATCACATTCACATCTGATGCTCAAACAACTCAACACTGCCCTTGAAAGAGTTTTATTGCTTTTTGTGGTGTTTGTTTAAACACAATCTTTTCACTGTCACTCAGGCATTTCTTTCAAAGGTATGAGATGATTCCTGCAATATTTAGGTTACCAAAACAGAGGTATGAGAAAAATCAGCATCTTTTCTGTGGAATGAGGCTCCTTTTTTTAATAGGTCAAATTTTATACAGAATTTATTAATATAATACCAAAAGAAACATAAGATTTTCACTGACTTCAAATCAAAGTTATATTAATCTTTGGAGGCAGAGGCCCAGACTCCTGCAATGCTGAGCACGCAGCTGTAGTTTAACAAACACATAATAAATGTTTCTTCCCACTCAGCATAAACAAGGTCACTTCAAAATTAAATGTCTGAGGTAGATTTAACCCCCTACATAAACTCATTCTGAAAAATATTTGCCTTTCTGTGACAGGAGGATAGTAATGCATTAAAGAAATTAAATTTACAATTCAATTTAAAAACTTTTTAAACGATATACTCAGTAGAATTAAGAGCACAAGTTATTTCAGGCTGCCCTTGAAGAGTGTACACAAAATACAGCTGAATGCCTCGGCCTAATTGGGGCTGCAGTCAATCATTGTGAAGCTTAGAAATGGATAGTGTGTCTCATCTTAGTCCCTTAGGGATAGATTTATATCTCTCATTGGCATACAGCTAATCAGGCTACGAAATTCTTCTTCTTGCTAAAAGTACTCCTGGAGAAATCCTGTCCCTCACCATTGGAAATGGATGTGAAATGGCAACTCTCAGCAATCTGACGGTACCACTGGATTAAGGAAGGTAAACACAAGTGAGAAAAGTGAAGTGGGCAAAGATGTACACAGAGGGATGGATTCAGGCTGTGAATTACGACTGGGTGTTATGGTCCCTGTGATCCTAGTATACTCCTGAGGAACGTCCCAGCAAGACTATCCCAATCTAACAACTTCATGCCCACAGCACAGGCCAGCCAGATACCTTGTATACATGCTCTGCTTACTAACAGCCTTCAGCATCTGCACTGATGTCACTTCATCATCACATAAAGACAAGCAAATTAGTGAACTCTGAAGTACAAGCAGGAGTATGAGCATCCATGGGGATGGGTCCCCAGAAAACACTCCAGTGCCAGTGACAAGACCATGATGCTATCACCACAGGAAATTCAGCTCTAAACAAGTGTATCAGTCTGTAGTAACAGGAAAACACAATTACGTTGCTGGAGGCAAACAAATTTATTTTTGCTTTCTCAAACCCATTCTGCCTGCACGTATCAGCACCAGAAACTGCACTGCTCCCCAGAAACTCAGCAACAGGCCACGATTCTTCAGGTGTTAATAGTGCTGGAAAAATGTACTTAAAAGGCAGTTGCTCACATCCAAGCCATGAACCTTGCCCAGGCCAAGTAGCTTTTGCATTAAGGCAAATGACCATACCAACCCTCTGCCAGTCTGAGAAGGTCAGTTCAGCATCGTCAAGTCTATAATAAAAAAAACATCCAGAAATGGGCCCACTCTTTTTGTGACTCCTTTTCAAATGCACTGCTATCTACACCAAGTCCTTGCTTGTAACAATGATGGCTATTTAGCATCCCTCAGAAGAGGTCACGCTCCCTATTGTTCCCTGCAGTTGACTTCTGTATCAACAGCCTTGGCAGCGCTGTGTGAAGACATCTGCGTGTTTTAGAACTCTGATGCCTTCCATACAAATCAGCTCCTTGCCCATGCTCTTGCCCATTGATAGCCATGCCACCAGTGTCCCCGCAGCTGCTTGCTTTGGCTACCATGGTACTAAAGGTCATATTCTCATGCCTTTAGACCCTCATCAAGCTCAGGATGATCTGTGGCTTCTGCTAAGTAACCATCAAGAATGCTTTGAGGGTCTGTTTGCATGTGGAAAGAAAAACACTGCTTTAGACTAGAGGCTAGTACCCAAATCTGTGACCTCAACAAATGCCAAAGAAGCAAACAGGTCTCCTTCAACTACCTCCAGGAGAAAAATCACACCAAGGGTGTGTACTCCGGCTGCTAAAGCTTCCATGAGGAGTAATACAAATGCATGGGTATGTAAAATAAAAAGATTTTTATTAGTTTTCTCTGGATATATCATCCAGATTTTAAAGGCAACTGTGTTATATGACTTCCCTTCCTCTGAGATATGATAGATGGAAGAAGAACTGAAAATATTTTTCTGAAGTTTTTTTCTGTATATTCTTGCATGTAAGCTAAGATTTTCTTCCTATACTTAGCAATTATTTTTTACTCCTGTTAATATAACTGTCCCAGTATTTAATGCTTCTTAATTGTGTGAAAGTATTGTATTTGGAGCTAAAAAAATGAATGAAATATAAGATAAAAGCTAGTGAAAGTAAAACAAGCTATCATTTGTTATGATAGTTGTCCCCAAAAAACTAGAACAAGTGTCCACAGCCTTTCTTTCAAAGCTTTACTAAATACTAAGATCAGTGGGAAAGTCTAATTTACTTCTTTCCCCAACTTCCTTCTTCAAAGCCTTATTTACAGGATTACAGGACCATCTGTTTCCTTAAAATGTTTACAAATTTTGAGAGTCAGCTTTGATATTTCCAATGAAAAGATAACAGTTTCATTTAATGAGTTCACTTTTTTTTAACAAGGTCATTTCTGCAGACAGCAAACAACTATAAATCATTGACTGCATGAGTTTCATCTAATTCTTACATACATGTATGCAGTCTGTGGATATAGACTCCTGAATATATGAAAGAGTTTTCTGTCTATCTAACATGCTCTACCAAATCACAGTACCACCATTGCACCACTGAACTTTTCCTAACGTCAGTGTTATCACATGGACCTATTTGGCCTCTATATTCTGACAGAAAACAGAATTGAATACAGAAGTTAATCATAAAGCAGCTGTAAATGGAAAACAAATGACTAGCTCTGAAATCACTTTTCACCTTAGGTATTTGCAATTTAAACAGAAAAATGTTTTGATTTAATTTCTTTCAAACAGCTAGAAACAAAACGGTATCTGGCATTTTTTCATCTCCAGTCATCTTTACATGTTTGCCTTCTCACATCAGTGACAGACAATATTGTAATCACAATACTGCTGTTTTAATTGTATTTTTGCTTCATAAAATACACAGAATCACAGATCGGTAGGGGTTGGAAGGGACCTCTGGAGATCATCTAGTCCAACCTCCCTACTAAAGCAGGATCACCCAGAGCAGGTTGCACAGGATCGCAACCAGGGGGGTTTTAAATATGTCCAGAGCAGGAGACTCCACAACCTCTCTGGGCAGCCTGTTCCAGTGCTCGGTCACACTCAAAGTGAAAAAGTTTTTCCCCATATTCAGATGGAACTTCCTGTGTTCCAGTTTGTGCCTGTTGCCCCTTATCCTGTCATTGGGTGCCACTGAAAAGAGTCTGTCTCCTTCCTTTTGACACCCACCCTTTAGATATTTATAAGCATTGATGAGATCCCTTCTCAGTCTTCTCTTCTCCAGGCTAAACAGACCCAGCTCTCTCAGCCTTTCTTCATACGAGAGATGCTCCAGGCCCCTCATCATCCTTGTAGCCCTCCACTGGACTCTCTCAGTAGTTCCCTGTCTTTCTTGAACTGGGGAGCCCAGAACTGGACACAGGGCTCCAGATGCGGCCTCACCAGGGCAGAGTAGAGGGGGAGAATAACCTCCCTTGACATGTTGGCCACACTCTTAATGCACCCCATGATACTATCAGTCTTCTCGGCCACAAGGGCACACTGATGGCTCATGGATAACTTGTCCACTAGGACTCCCAGTTCCTTCTCTGCAGTGCTGCTTCCCAGCAGTCAACCCCTAACCTCTAA
>VXBL01008796.1:845770-962151 GCA_013400195.1 Aramus guarauna
CGTTTTTTTTTATACATCCCACGACAGTAATGTTTTTTTTTTTTTTTTTTTTTTTTTTTTTTTAAAGCAAGAGCACACTACATTTAAGTTGTTGTCAGTCAGACATGCTTGGTCCTTTGATGTAAATTCACTTTCTAGGTGGGCTGTTTTGCTGCTAAATTTCCTGAGGTTGAAGTTACTTCATTTTTTTCCAGCTTGTCCACATCCCTGTGAATAGGAGCCCTGCCCTGCAACGTCTCCAGCTTGGCTGTACCTTCAAGGACAGCCAACTTTGCCTCTGCAATGCTGCACAGAGGATGGACCTACTGGATGGACTGCCTTCCCTGCCCTGGCTGATATTTGGTCAGACCTCTGAGCTTTCTCTGACCATGTCCCACCATTGTCCCACAATGCTTTCTGCACTGGGAAACTCTTTTCAGTTTCACTGTTTAAACAAAGGTCAGGTCAGGTTAAATTTTAACACATTTATAATTCACAAAGCACCTACCAGTTAATAACATCTGAGATAACCAGATGTATACAAAATCAAGACTTACTGAAAATTACCTGTATTTCAGATATGGAGAAAGCATGATGCCCCACCATGAGAACTGTCAGAGCTCAGGCTCCCCGGGGTCAGGGTCCTGGGAGTGTTGGGGGCTCCCCAACGCTGGGGGCCATCAGGTCAGGGCCTCACCAGCAGTGCCCATCCCACCACCCCAGCCAGGAGCAGGGCAGCTGGGGGACACCAGGGCAGCCCCTGCTCTGGGCGCTGGGCACCTCCCTGGGGACGGGGACAGCTGAGGCTGGGCCGGCAGTGCAGCCCGCGGGTGGGCCCAGCTTGGCAGGGCAAAGCTATGGGGAGCTGGAGACCGTCCCTGCTGCAGCATCACAGGGGCAGGGGCTGATGGCCCTGAGGGGCTGACATGGCGTCGTGGGCCGGGGCAGGTGGGGGAGCCCCAGGGGGGCACACAGAGATAGCCAGGCCCTGACACAGAGATAGCCTCAGGGCCCTGGCAAGAATTGGGTATTTTAAATATAAATTAAATGTAATATCCAAGAATGCTCCAGTAAGGAAGACTAAAATATGGAACTAAATTTGTCTTGAAAGTGGAACAACTGAAATCCCAGGTGTCCCGTCTCACTTTCATATTTATGTTGCTGTCAAATGTATTTTATCACTCGTTTATCTACAGATCACCCCAGCCCCTCCTGCACCCTCACCTTCCTTGGGCCCTGCAGCAGCGTGACTATTGGCAAAGGAGAAACACCAAAACACGGGAGAGCGATTTGCAGCAACTCTAAATTAGTTCGTAAGACCTTTAGGAATGTGTTAAGAAGATGAGTTGTTTCCATTGTTGATGCTGCTGGGTCTTTTTTATTGTCTACCCAAATGAATGTTTTTCTGAAAGACAGAATTTATCTATATTTGTTATTTTGTCCCATTGCAATTACCCGTACTCAGGGGTGCTTTACTTACATCACTCTCTATTACAGTATAGGTTCACTTTGCCTGATACTCATATTTTTTAAGTGTTACATTTTTTGTACCTTAGAATAAAGAGAAACTTAGTTTAATGGCAGTTTGACAGCTTTTCCTCCAAGTGACAAACTAAAATTGATCAAATGTACATTCGAGCTTTTAACTCTGAATCATGTGGTATCCTGTAAGGAATGCAGCTGGAATAAGCTGCGATGTATCAAAACCACTGCATTCATAACCAGATCAGTCATGCTTAACTTCCCAATACCTCTTTTTATCTGCCTGACTGGCTTCACTAAATTTGAAAGAGGTGTCCAGGGCATCTATAATAGCTTCAGATCAAAATCTGTTAAGTTCTTTGGCACAGTCCTATTGTATAGTTAAAACCCAGACACTATGGATTGGGTATTCAGATAGTACTGCTCAGTCAGTACTATAAAAGTCCTGATTTTCTTGTACACAGGGAGGGGTTTTTTTAAGCCAAAAATGGTATGGCACCCATTTAAAAAAAAAAAAAAAAGCAGAATGGGATTTATTATTTGTTTGTTTAATAAAGTCGAACATTACACTAGTGTCAGTCATGGCATTTAAAAGTTGAAAAAAAATCTTTTGTTTTTCAAAGTTATAACACCTGATTGATCCCCTGCTTAGATCGATGTCAACTGGCAGTAACTACACTTACATCAAACCATGTTCAGCTATGTAAGACAGACATGAGCAAGTGTTTAGTTATAATGCTTTTCTGATGGCTTGTTGCAAGGATCCTTTTATATTCACAGCTTTTTGGATTCCGTGATACATAGCAAATGTTTGCAGGTACCTTGAACATGGAGCAGTTTCTAACCATGGTGAAATATTAACAGCCACATATAAATGTTTGGGTTTTTTTCCATGTAGATTCTTTCTCTGTAGTCTATCAAGTGAAATTATAAGATGAAGTATACATATTCACTCTAGATTGATACTGATGTTCAGCAAATAGACTTGTTCTAGAAATCCAAAGAGATTTCTTCTCCTAAAACATAAAATGTCCTTTGAAACCTATGAAATCTCATGTCAACAATTTGACTTGATATCAGTAGTATCGGATGTATTCTTTACTTCCTTGTCCTGGACTGATTTTTGGAGACTTCATCTTTTTTTTCACAGTAGGAACAAAGAAGTTTTATACCAACCAGTTGTGACTAAATAAGCTAACTTTATGTCTTGACAAATCAGTGTCCTTTTCTGCATTTTGTCAAATGTTCTCTGATATAGAATATGGCACTACCGTCTACAGCTCTGACAGATGCACTTTACTGGTATTTAAATGAATTATTATTTCTCTTTCACTGTAGTAATGCTAACATTTTTTTGGCACTTATAACCTCATAGAGTACTCAATCTGAGGCAGCTTTGAAGATAACACTGTATCAGCTGTCAGGCTTCTCCAGAGCACAGTATTGTTCTCCTGCTACCTCACTTTTCTGCTTTCTGTGAAACAATAGTACTGGGGGAATATCATATTCAGATAATTCTTATCCCCAATGAACTGTCCTCTTCTAGAAAGTTTCCTGCAGATGCAAACCCCATGTGATGCAGATGCTGCGTAAATGTTCCAGTCTGCAAGTAAATGAAGTTTACCTTCCTCTGTATCCAGACATTAAGACTATGCCACTTGATAATATCAGAAAGATTAAGAAAAGTCAGAGCAATTATTAAAACCCCAAAACTTAGATGTGCATGCTAACATTTCAAAGAATTGTGATTCAGGAACAAGAATTGTTGCTCTTAACTTCAAAATGGGGCCTCAGGTTTAGAGCTGAAAGGATGAAAAAAGAAAATACTAAAAAAAAGATATTCAAACACATTTTGTATTTTCTTTTAATGCATAAGTTTGTGCTGATAACTGCTTCTCCAGATTCTATTACTCATTTACCTACTCTTTTGTTACCATGGGATGAGCAGGCTGCAGTTTTAAAGGAGGTGCCACAGTGAAATGAGGATCTAATCTAATTCCTAAGGACATGCTTCCTTCTTGCTAAAAAAAAAAAAAAAAGAAAAAAGAGACAGGGCTTGTAGTTTAAACATGTCAACAAAGTGGGACCAGGATGGAATATTAGATCTATATGTTCATTAAATTATTGTGTAGCTCAAACTGCTTTTCTATGGAGGATTTTCAATTATGTTCAGAATGAATGTCAATTCAAAAGTACTGAAGTAAAAGGAACAATTAGTGAGGACATTTCTGCACATAACCTACTGAATGACTTTGAGACTGTATGGAACATTCTGTACTGGTACACAGGCCAAAGGAGGAACTGGGAAGAAAGCAAAAAATTATCTAGGTTAGTGGGAATAAATTATTTAAGCAACATATTGTGAGAATACTCTTTCATTTTCCCCCCCATTTAACTGTAGTTCTAAAAATCAGCTGTAGAATGTTATAGGCATGAGTTTAGGAAGTTGTTTTTATCTTTTTACATTTGCAGCATCAGCACCATTTGCATCAGGAGAGAATGATTTTTGATTCCTGCAAGCAATACCCACGCAATTCCTAGTAGGTGGATTGTGTGCAGTCAGGGTTCAGCACCCACTGGCCTTCAGTGGTTCTGCTGCTCAGTCTGGGACTGCATAAAATCACCGAGAAGTTGGTTGGAAGAGTCCTCTTCAGATCATCAGACCATGTCTTCCCACTCAGGGAAGTGCCAACACTAGGTCACTCCTGGTTTTGTCTAACTGAGCATCAAAACCTTCCAAAGATGGAAGATCCACAACTTCCTTGGCCAACCTGTTTCACTGCTGCACTAACCTCTCGCTGGAAAAGTTATTCCTAAAGCCAAAACTGAACCTCCCAAACCAAAAGTCACATCCTGTACTTCATTTTCCTACCTAAAATGACACTTCAGGAAGAACAAGGAAGTAACAGTGAGTGTGTCAATGACATGGAGAATAGATCAAATAGCATTAGCCAGACCTGAGAATTTATACTGTACCTTGGCCAGCGGCAGGTTGGAGCTGACTGGCATTGGCTCTGCTGGACACTGGGGAAACTTCTAGCAGCTTCTTGCAGAAACCACCCCTATAGCGCTCCCGCTAACAAAACCTTGCCATGCAGAGACATTTACAATAGGGCATCATACATTCCACGTTGTTTTTAAACTGTAGTCCTTAGATTTAGAGCTCAAAAAGAAGTAAGTGCACTGTAGTGAAGAACTGAGATTATTGAAAAGCAGGGAATGAAGACATCCGCAGTGACTGAGATGGCTCATATAAGCAAATACCCAGGTGACATTCTAGTTACATTTAGAGCTAATAAAAGCCAATTCACTGCCTTACTGGAGATTTTGTTTGTAATACTGGTGGTTTGTGCTACATTTTATGGGACTGCTCTGATCTGGGAGATGCCTTTCTAGTTAATTGATTTGATTTAGGTACTCTGTCACTCCAAAGCAAGATGTGTGTAGCAGTTTCTGGAAGGGTGTGAGGAAGGAGAGAGCATCTGCTTCTTTAAGGATACCTCATCAAAGACCTTTCCAGTGTAAAAGGGGATAATAAGAAAAGGTGGGAAAGAGGAAACAAACCTTAGTGGTCATACTAATTGATGGGCTATCAAGAAAATGCTGGCAAACCCATGCCTTGCAACTGATAAGGATGCAAACCTGGGGAGCCTGGATATCTGAGGAGGCGGACAGTGAGACTATGTAAACAGATGAAGGAATATGCAAGGGAAGAGGACAAGGTGTGAATAACGGGGGAAGAGACAGGAAGACTTATAAAAGGGGCCAGTCACATGCAAAATGTGGCCAGTCAGTGCGCTTGTCTGACTGAGCCCTGCGCCTGATCCCTGCAGTCTGTGTTACTTTCCTTTTAAATCCTTTCTTGACTACCTCGCTGTGCAATCTCACCCTCTATCTAGTGTGTGTGCTGTAAGGACTAAGTGCCTGCTACTGGGGGGACTGGTGTGAGTGGGTACTGAGGCAGGGAGTGGAGTCAGAGCTGGGGTATAGGCTCCCCTGGCCTATGGTGTCAGCTGCTGGAGCCAGCGGGGGTCTGGGTAGCCAGCCACATCCGTGTCATCTGCATGTGTGTGTCTGGGGTGTGCTCAGCCTCGCCACTGGCTGAACGTGCAAACAGGAAAGCAGCAGGCACATCCATCCCTGTGGGATGGAGACCCCAAGTCCCCAGGTGCTGAGTGCTGGGCTCCATCAGCTAGCCAGGAGGAATTCCCACGCTGCTGGTGGTGGTGACCACTCTTAACATCCCCTAACGCTTTGTGTGATTACTTCCATCTACCTACATTTTGTCTTAGTAGAAATAAATTCACCACCTTTTACATTCTTCAGAGTTTTAAGTTTTGGTTTTGCAAAAATATTTTTATTATGAACAACTTGTTTTACTGTGGTAGTGTGCAAGGACCAGTGAGAGTGAGGGTGAGTAGAAACTGCTCAGGGTCAGAGGATGCCAGCTATGTCACCCTCCCTGACAATATGTGCTGCTGACACTCAGTAATAAGAAGAATAACATTATCCTAACAGTACATTCGGGCATGAATTTACTTGCATATTGGGAGTGACAAAAAAAAAAAAAAAAAGAAAAAAAGAAAAAGAAAGAAGCAATTTACTGTGAGGATGGCATAGGGAGAGTGAATTTTTTAAACAATGTGAAAGTGAATTATTGTTGGATAACAGCTGAACATCAACACAAATAGTAAATGTACATAGTAGTTCATAACATTGAGGATTTTTAGATCTGTGAAGCTGAGGCACCATGGAAGGCAAACACAACTTGAGGACTAAATCTTTTCCAGACTTGGTATTTGCTCAATCTACAGCTTTTGACTCTGCAGTCAGGAGTGGGAGGGATGAGCAAACCATGACTGTTATTGAAGTAACTGGGGTTGATATGAGTATTTTAGTTCTGTGGTTTTGCTTCTGTAATGATTACTAATAACTTTTTGTGTAGTGTGGACACTGCACGTTTGCACTCATGACTGGCAAATTTTGTTACCTTTTGCATGAGCAAAGCAAGGAAATTTTCAGCTACTTTCTGCAAATAAATAATTTTGAAACACTGAAGACACTAGGTGCCTTTGTTTTGCTACTTGAATAGTAATTAAATGTCTTGTGAAGTGAGATGGATAAGGTTGAGCAATCCTGTTGTCTGGGAGTGAAGGCAGGTGGAGCAGCAGAGAACTAGAAAAACTGTTTGAAAGTTGTCTATTTTGGCTGAAAAAGGAGGTACGCTGCTCTACTCAGGCAAAGTTACCCATCATATAGACTTGACGTACAAACTCTAGTTGGATTTGCCAGATTCAAGGCCTAGACTGAAACTTCGAACTCTGCAAACGGAAGAGAGAATAGAGAATTCTATCATTAATTTAACATGCAGTGTAAACATCATATTTTCCAATGTCCTTTGTTTAGAAGATTGGTACACGTGACCTCCTGAAGGTAGTACGAGGTGCAAGTTGCACTGGGAAGATAGAAAACTTGGGTAAATGCCTCACCCTTAAGCACATTGCTGCTAGGAAGATTTGCTGAAATGGAAGGTGCATCAGGACATCTGAGCACCTTGGAAGTTTACAAATTGGTTTGAAAGACAATAAGAAAACAAGAAAGATAATTTATAATAAGAAGTTTATTGAAAGTCATGAATAGAAATAAATTCTTTTGCTTTCCAACAAAGGCAAGCAAAAATATACAGAAAAAAAAATTAAAAGAAGCTGAACCAATGTCACATATTTGAGAATCTAACTACACTTACAGTGACAGGCAGACATAAAGCAGTTACTGAAAAGGTCAATATTACAGCACCTGTTTCCTTGTACAATTCAGGGGGAAAGTTATTTACCTTAAAAAACCTTCAAAAGCTAGAAAGCAGAACAGGAAGCTGTTTGAAAAGGAACAATAAGGAGACACTGAAGGAAAAACCTGTTAAATCAAGATTATCTTGGTAATAGGTGCCTTACATTTGCCATCATTTGATACCTAAATCCTTCTGTCCTTTGCAAACTACTCAGTACTTAGGGTAATAAAGGTCCTCCTCTTCAAGGCAAGGCTCAACTGTAGAAGCAAAGTGTATGGGAAATCTTTGGGGTTTGTGGTGTTTTTCAGGAACTGACATACATCTAGGTTTTCATGAGAGTGATGGAGAGCTTAGCAATGGTTTTGTGTTTACATCACTACTCTGAGTTATAATAGACTTGAGTTTAAGTGCAAATCCGTTGCTGCCAAATTGTGTCCTCAAGGGAAACCACTAATGTATTGATCCTACAGTAGGTCCTGTGTGGTCAAACAACATCTGCGTCTGAACTCAGTAGAAATTTACGCAGGAACAAGACTTGTTTTCCTCTAGGATTTGTGCTCTAAGTGTCCTCTTCTAAGGTGTGTCGCATACCAAAGGGGATTCTTTCTCCTGTGTATTTTATTTTCTTTGATTGCCCAGAGTACACATTTTTTTAAGTCAAGGATTCTCTCTCCTAGGTTTTTTGTGAGGTGCCTGTCATAATGGGGACCTCATTTTAAGCTGATGTCTCCTGAGATTGTTGAAATATAAGGAAAAGGATATTGTTATGTAAGTGAAGGATAAAAAGAATACTCCCAGCCCTAACAATCCAGTTCATTATTTTGTTAATGCCTGGAAACATAGAAATTGGCTGAGCCTGATTTGAAGTCAGCTGGGACTGGAGCAGACAATCTTTATAATTTATTCAAACTATTTTAATATGAAATGCTTACAAGTTCCCATGATATCTCATGTTATCTTCTGGTAGGCTTCCTCATCTGAGTTTGTTTTTAAGGTAAAAAAATTCAAATTACAATAAATCTTGCTCTTGTGGTTCCTACCTCATACAAAGATAATGCAGTTCATTTTAAATATGCTGTAACTCCTCAAGTAAAAATTTAATCCAATTAAATATATGCTTCACTAGATCCTTAAAGTCTCCCAATTCAAATAATTAAAAAAAATCTTAAAAGAAGAAACTTCTTGTGTTAAAATGGTAATAAGTGTGTTCTGAGATATAAAAGAACTTAATTCTATACTTAAAGCTTATGATGGCATCTACAGTAATTCATGTGGGTTTTTTTTCATCTCTCACTACATATTTCTACATCTGCAGTTGAATAAAAAGCCTGAAAAATTGTGTTTATGAAAATACGTGAAATGAATTTGCCTATTAAATCCATGGAGATAAGCTTCACTTGGAGTTGGCAGTATTTCCGTTTTTTTCTGATGGGACATAAATTCTCCTGTATTAATGTGTGCTGACTCATATTGGTTCAGTGCCATGCACAGCAAGGACGTCAATCAGCCTACCTGATTTAGCAATCAGGAATCAAAATAAAAACAAAACAACATGAACAAAAGACCTGCATGGTCCAGGATTCCCAACAACACTATGATTAATGAAGTTAATGTTTGAAAATGTTTTAAGTGCATTGCTGTTGCTCATTGACAGTTATTACTTCCTATGCAAATTAATGTCAGCAATGTATATAATAGCAATATAATTACAGCATATAGATGAAAGAAAAAGTGACAAGTGCACTGTAAGTTTTACCTTGTACATTCCAAGATGCTTTTACACTCCCTCAATTTATGATTTTATCTCCCCTATTACTTATGTATCTACAATAACTTTGACATTAGGATCAAACTGGTATTATACCTATTAATGTTCATGTATTTACGGGGTTAATTTTTCCCTCCCACTTTCTCCTTTCATATACCTTTGCATTAGAAAATTATTTATTCATGTGTACCTGGTTATTGCTTTTCCTTTTTCTGCCTCATTCTACTAATGGTAGCAGAACACAGGTCTAAAGAATTTGGGTATATTACAGATATATCCACTATGCAGGGGAGACAGGACATAAAAAACACCCGTCACCAGACTTGCATTCTTCAGTAAATTTAGCTTCATTCTTTCCTTAGATGAAAGAGTTGAACTTGCCTCAATGAAGTGTCAAAAGAAGCTAAAAAAAAATAAAAATCATCGAGTAGACCTGACTTGGCAAAGGAACTACATAAAAATTAAAATATGGTTATCTTTTTCAAATGCTCTCTCCTTCAAAACTGTGGAATATAGGAAGCCAGAGAAGTATTCATGAGAGAGTTTGAAAGATATATAGAGGTCTAATAGAAAATAAACTAAAATTCTTTTGAATCTAAGGACATTGTCACTTATTTAAAAAAAATAATATCTAATTTGTCTTTATCAGATGAAGAAAAAGATATGGTAGAGACGGAGACTTACATTTTGAGAAACGCATAAGGACTTTTAAAGATCAGCAAAAAAAGATCCGAGCTGTCAGTTAAAATAACTATTGTAGCCTTTTACTGCTTAATGAAATATTGCAGACAGTTGGTGCTCTGCAATGGAAAACATTCGAGACTAACTTCAGCGTACCCCAGCATACTCAAGTAAGTGCTACCCTGTGAAGTTGTGATTTTACACTAACATTAAAACAAATGTGCTAAAGAGTCAAACTCTGCCTGTAAAAGGGGGTACAGGAAAAGACCAAAATAGGATGAATTAAATTTAATCACTGGAAAACAACAACAAAAAGCCTGCTGCAAAACTAGAATTCTGCTTTATTCTTGCTGCACAAAAGTAAGGCAGGTATGTTTGAAAGCCTGGAACTCTGTGTTGTGTGCTCTTGGAGTAGATCCTAGGGTGTTTTCCGTTCTCAAGAGAAAATATTTTTTCCTTAACTTATCAAAGACTCCTTTATGAAATTAGTGGAGACTGTAGTAACGGTCATCTTTCAATCCCACATTGAACCTTGATCTCCTTGTTACCAAAATTCAAGGTACAGATTTTTAAAATATTCATAGACTATTTAAAAACAAAAAGTATGCAAAATTTTTCAGTGATGTGCATAAAAATGAAGCTTTTCTTCACTGTTTTCCTTTGCTGTGTATAAAAAAAAAAATCAAATAAAATCACTAGAGGTCTCCATCTTCCGGTGACCTCTATTCCTCAGTCTTTTACAAGAAATTCTGTCTCTTTTCTCCCTTCAAAACTTTCATTTTCTTTTAAGACTTCAGCAGCAACATTCTGCAGAAATTTTCCAGGCATTTATTCAGGTAAAGCTCTCAGTAAATAGACATATACCCAAAAATGATCTGAGCCCAGGAATGATTACTAAATCAGTTTCTTATTATATTATTTTCATATCTTTCCCTTTATGATTGTATTCTAGGAAATCACAATTTTTTTCATAAGGATTAGTCAAAATTCACTAAAGGATTTCCGTATTATTCAAGATATTATTTTTTGAAGCTGTTAGTAACAGTTTATTGCAAGGCATTGTTTAATTTTCCTAAATGCTGAGCATAAGTTCTGAGAATCAGGTTTTCAATGTGAATATTTGTATTTATGAATTAAAACCACTTGCCACAACTGATCTCCAATATTGGCTTAGCATTCATTTTTACTACAAAGTTTGCAGAAAATAAAAACCAAAAAAATGTATAAACATTTTAGGCAAATAAATGTGTAATTATAACAAACGTTATTTTTATTATAGTCCCGTAGAAATATCTAGTTACACTTTTAAAGATAGGAGCTATATTGAGGATGAAGCTGTTGCTTCAAGGAAGAAATGTAATTATGTATCATTATGAACCACAGAGATCTTTCCTACCCAGGACCACGAAAGAATGTTTTCAAGAATCACGAAGAACAAATTAAGATATGCATTGCTCTGTGTTTTGAGAAGTAACTGGCAAGGGCCAAAGTTTTACTCTGAGTTCCACTAAACTAACAGAAGCCAGAAATTAACCTGATAGTTTATTGAAAGATGCTGTGTACAAGCTACATGATAAACTTCTTTTAAGAGACTAGATTAAAATTTTGAGAGTAGATCCAGTGTTATTATGGAGTTTTAATCTGAAAGGAAAAAACAGGAAATATTAGAAGTAGTCTATAGACACAAGGAATATGCTCTTAGGACTAGAGTGCCTTGAATAAAACCTGATGTATTTTGAACAGCTGAGTTGGATGCCAGATTCCCATTTTGAAAACTGCCTGAGCAATACAAGTTTCAGCTGGATATGTAATTTGGCTGATACACTACGAAGAAATGCTAAAACATGTTCCTGTATCACAAGGTGGTTAAAAAGTTAAAGTGCTGTAGAACAGTTCAGGTTGGTGGGTCCCTCAAAAGATCATCTCCAAGCACCAGTTCAGAAAAGGCCTAAGTTCAATGCTAGACAAGAGACAGCATCTAAAAAAATTGTGAACATCTCCGATCATGGACACTGTACAACCTCTCTGGATGATGTATACTAATATGACTGTCTTCAAGGTAGAAATTTGTTTCTTAATATCTAATATGAATTTTCCATGATGCAACATGTGTGAGTTGTCCAGTAATAGAAGTGAGACTGGAGGAGAGAAAAACAGCTCTCAAACTTTAGAAAATGTTGATTCAGTTCCATTGAGTAAGGGAGGACTGAAACAATTATTTTCCCTCAGCCATGCTGCTAATACTCCTACACTCATGATAAGTTATTCTTCATAAAGACATACACGGTGTCTTGATTTGTGTAACATTCATTTTGAAAGACAATATGTGTCTAGAAATTCAACACAGATGATCACTATGCACATTTTCAATCCCATAGAATAATTTGTAATTCAAATTTAGGTTGTGATTTTGCAAGTCCCCCAGAAGTGATTTTACTTTTCAAATATAAATATTGCAAAATAACTTGACAAGATGCAGGCTAACAGAGTTTTAACCTGCCTTTGGATTTATCAAATTCTGCACATCACATTTAAAATGATATTGTTCAGCTGCCAGGAAAAATTTTATAGGTTAATAAAAAAAGACTAGTGGCTAATCTTTAAAAAAATCTGCGTATTCTCTTATAGTAGTATAAGTTAAGAACTACAGGACAATCAATTCTGGTTGTATATCAGGATTAAAAAACCTTTGTGATATATGGCTCTTTCATTGAAGAGGAATAGACTGGCACAGTTTTCCTAGGAGACAAAATTAAATGATGATGGGTGGTCTGTCAAGAAATGGCACAACATTAGGAGAATGAGCAATGATTGCAAACACAGATATCTAATAACTAGAGAAAGAAATTGTCAGCCATTGGAACAAGCTTGGCTCTCTGCCAAATTTTATGTAACTTCAAACAAATCATCTCACAAAGAAGGTTGAATTTACAGATACATTTCAACACCAAGAGTCAAGATTTTTTTCACCCTTACCATTTTTTTTCCCCAGAAGTGGCTTCAGTAACATCTGGAGAAAATCTGGTGGAATAAAGTACTCTACTACCTTAAGAAATTATGTTAGAAACTGAGTATTGGTGTGCTAGCAGTAATAGCAAGATTTTTGTTGTGTACTAGCAAGGTGTTCCTTGTGTATCTCCTGTGAATAGTCTGTACCGTGACTGCAGCATGACTGTGAACAGGAACTATAGAATCTTATGCAAGTGCCTTTTTCTTCATTCGGTTTGGGTAAGAAACTGAAGGAGCTGATCATTGCATGAGTCACTTTAACTAAAATATGCATGAGAATCTTTTTTTCCACTAACATTTTAGAAGAAGGTGCAAGGTGTCCCCTTCAGAGCCCACGAGACTAAATTCCCTTCTGATCTGCAAAGCAGTCTTCCACAGGAAACCAAATTCTGCCTCTACATCTGGAAAAATTCTGATAAGACTCCTAACAAGGATGCAATTACAATGCGATCAGATGCCAAAAGAGTAAAAGCTGTATTTTCAAGTTAGGTGCTTTAAAGCATTGCAAGGCACAGAATCTGCATATGTAACATAGGTCACTGATCTGTGCACTGTTCCTCTCCCCCACCCCCCCTTTTAAGTTTAGTGGTTTGAGTAAGTGGTTTCATTTTCATGTTCTGTATAAATTACTTATTTCTATATATATCACCAATCATCTACTAGAGCGCAAAAGAAGGAAAGAATTCTGAGTAGGTGGAATAGATATGAAACATCCACACATATGGTAGTGCCCCTGAGAAAGTACTCAGTAACCTTACTAGCATCACAGTGTGTTGCTGGCTGGGCATTTTTGGAGACAATTAAAAAAAACATGAGGAGTTGTTTGAAGATAATTTGAATCAGAAATTACCATCAGAGAACTACTGGAAAGAAGTTTGATGAAGTGTGGTAAAAATACAGTAAACTCAAGGAGTTCATAAAAGGAGCAAAGATATTTTAGCTCTTTGGTCATGTAGACCAGATGAATAATGATCAGAAGCTATGATGCATATTTCACAGTCTCTGTCAAACTGATAGGGTGACTCAGTTTTCAAAACCTAAGCATGTAGAGCAAAAGACCACCATTTCAAATAGTAATGAAGTTTTATGGAAGTTTTAGTAGAAAGATTTGGAACTAATTAATATCAGAAACACAAATTTCCCTCTAAGTCAAGATTTAAATGCAATAGCATGGTCAGGCAAAGTTAATTTGTACAGCTGATTTTCCCTTCACAGTATTGTAACTATCTTCTGAAGTTTTTCATTTTGTCATGGTTCACAAACATGTATGCTTACACAGAAAAGAAACATAATTTTTACCATAACTACTGGGAATGTGAGAATAAATTCTGCTCAGAAAGGGCAATACCATGGCTGCATGCAGATACAGTGCTGATTGATCAGCAAGGCAAGAAAACAACATGGAACAATTATTAATAGGATTTCAAGCTTGATTAACTTTCTAAGTAATCCACCCCTCACTACCCATCACTGGCTTTTAATGATTTACAAGACTTGCTCCCTTTTTCTAAAACCCCTATAGCTCCCTATATGGCAATAGTAGAGCATAAATGCATACGTATGAGATAATTTTACTCTACTTTCTTTGGGTGTGGAATTGAGTGATTTATTTTCAGTCTAGGTTTAACGATCCAAACAGCTTGACTTTCTATCCATTATGAGCTACTTATAGCAACATTTTCCATATGCCAATAAGCTTGCAATCCAAACTAAGACCCTTTTCTTTCCTCGTGATATTATTATTTTGGAAGCCAAATTCTGATTTGTGCTTTCAGCTTAAATGGCAGTTTGTCAAAGAATAAGAGAACCCAGGCCTTTTAAGAAAGTCAGTGGTAAATATGTCATCAAATCATTTTTTCACTGGACATAATAAGACCAAATAATATGATACATGGCCAGCTGTTATTTCTGGGAAATACATGGCAGAGTATAATTGCATACTACCCTGTATTTCCATTCAGATCTAATTTCAAAGATTTGGTAACACTTCATATTTTGAAAAACTTCAAGGTAGATGCTCTGAAAATCTTCCTATTACAATAAAATACAGTTTTATCTAAAAAGAGACAAACTTCTACAATTTAGGACACTGAAGAACGAATTAATCAACTGTTCACTGTATACTTTAGGCTCATTTATTCAACAAAGGAGTATTTGAGGAGTAAATAAATACTGCTAATATAAGTTTAGAAAGTTGAATATAATTTCTAACTCCTATGTGGTAGATTGAAGTGCATTCATTTAGATATGTTCTACAAATATCTTCAAAAGATTTTTTAACCCAGTTCTGCTGCAGACTCTAGAAAAGATTGACTGCAGCAGAATGTTGATAAGGCTTTTATTGACCCCTCCAAAGACCATCAGTTTTGCATCGTTTGACACACACATGCTGGGCTGTGTGATATGGCAGTGGCCAGGCAGATCTGCATCTCCTCCCTTCTCTGTAATCCTTATTGCTGCTGTGTTCAGCCCTTGTGTATTTTGGTGGCATTTTTGTAGATGTGATCATGCAACATGCAAACCGCAGTAAATGGAGCTTATTCTCCAAAGTAGTGTCAGAGGGTCTGTTGAATCAGATAGGAAATTATTTGTATCATGAATCTGAATGGTTTAGTCTTTCCTTTTATTTATTTATTTATTTAGCTGGGCAGAAGAGATTGATTTGGCATTGCGACAATAATCACAGCCCTGCTGTGGGCCAGTTGCCATGTGGTAGTTGATGAAGACCTCCGGTTTCTGCTCTTATTACAGCTGAACAAACTAGTTTAATGACTATTAGTGTCAATTCACTGAAATACCAAATTATAATCAACTGAACTAGAAAAACAGAAAACATTTATTTCCAAGAAAAAGTGGGGAAAAAAAAATTTCCACAGTGAGAATTAGCAATCTCAAGTTTGTCTAGGATGAGGAAACAAGCATATATGTTAGCTGAAGGCTCCTGATTACTGAACTAGTCTAAAAGTTCAAGCTATTATCTTTTCTTAATTAGCATTTAACAACACATTTTAGCATAATGAGAATCTTGCAAAGTAACCTCCAGTCAAAAGAAGGATTAGACAAGAGCAGAGAAAATAAATGAGTCCCACTAGAAAAACTTCCATCACCCTTTTCACCACTTCTGCATACTTCATGCCTATTACACTCTGGTTAAGAATTAAGCTGAATGTCCAAGATGAACATGAAAAATTATGGACTCATAATGCTCATATCACATCACCAGCATGGAATTTTGTCTTCCAAGTTACAGGCAGGAGCAGTACTCATCATTTCTCACACCGCATCATAAGCCATTATAATGTGTACTATTACAATGATTTAAACTCCGTAGGCTTTTAAGAGACATCATATTTAATATTATCTACCTGAGCTAAACCATACTTCATGCTATTTTTGTGCTGCTTTACAAAACGAGGATGAGGTGTTGTTGTTTGCTTTTAAATTATCACCCTGCAGTGTGATGAAGTATCCCAGACAGAATTAGACCTTGAGTGTCTGACTAACTCAGTATGGCAAAGCAGCACTAAGCAAATTCAGGAAGGTCCCTAGTCTCATTCTGAAAGGCCAGGAATGAGCCATGTAACCACAAATGATCAAATAATTCAAAGAAAGAAAATTTCTAAGTGTCATTTGACTGTTTTTTTTTCTTTTTTTAAGATTTTCTTATTATTACTATTTGTTAAGTAGATTATTTCAACATTAGCACTCTGAAAGATAACCCCAAGCCCCTTTTCTGGAAGACATTATTTTCCCTTCTTCTCTATCAATTCTTGATGACTAAAGACTCCAAACTTTCTCTGCCTGTGCGCTTCATTCTGACTACATGTTCTCTTTAATACCTTTTTAACCTGTTACCTGACTTCAGCTTTATTTACTGAAGGAACATAGTTTCAAATATAATTAATTTTTTTAAGTTACATGGAAACTTTTTTCCAAGAAGACTATTCTATAAACTTGTTTGCTGAGGAAATAGTTAATATATTAATTCAAACCTTTTTAGACTCCATGGAATTCATCTGGGAGATGAAGACCTTACAATTCTCCAGAGAGGAAAAAAACCCCATGGAATATGATGGAAGTGAGGTGCTGAAAATACAACATAGAGACCTGACTGACTGTATTAAATAGAAGCTAATGAGAGACTGAAAATAATTAGTTCATATGGAAACAGAGTGCCTATAGACAATTCACCTGGCTTTTCAAGAAGTCTGAAAATGTAGTACAACTTTAATTATATCCTCTTTGCCTTCTCACTCTGTGGGGAGCAAGAGAGGGAACGGAGAACTGGTGAGTTCCCGAAATCTTTTCTTGAAGCAGCTGCTCCTTAATAGCTTGGGGTAAGAGCATTCACCAATCTCGCCTCAGAAGTGCTGCTGAGGCATTTGAGCAGCACATGGTTTTTAAGATAAGAAAGCTGCTGCAGCTTTCTTACCCCTAAAACATTTGGGTTATCCATGCTGCTTTGAAGAGCCTTGTGACGCTTTCAGGCCCGACATGAGTCACTGTGTCAATCCATTCTGCATCTTCAGAAAAGTACTTCTCCCCAAATGCCCACTGTTGTTTTTGACAGTAGAATCTTTGGGAGTAAAATTCAAAGCATAATGTATTGCACTGTAGGCAAAAGAAAGTACAAAGGCTGGGTGTACCAATAGGCTTTTAATGTTTGTAATTTTCTGTTCATGCTGGGAGGAAACCAGTAGAGACAGCACTTTTAAAATACATGAGACAGCTGTTGTTGGGGTCTGTAGACAGGCTGTGCTAGCTCAAGGCATTCCAAATAATATTTTTTGCAATGTCTTTTAAGATACTCAGACAGAGACACATTACAAAGCACCATGGCATCAACTACAGGCAGTCTCTCATCCAGACCCTTAGAAAAGCAGTAACAAGGGAAGCTGATTGCCGATCCGTATTTAGGTAGTTTCACTCCACTGTGCTGGAGACGCCTGCCCACACTGTATATGTCTCATACTTTTTGTCAGCATCATGCCTCATGCTATTATTTTTAAAAGCAAAACGCATGGATAAATATGAATGCCTTTAAAGCCTTAGTACAAATGTAACTAACTTGTTAAATACCTTTAGCTGGTATCAAGAATAATTTGCATTGGAAATGGATTTTTATTTATTTGTGCAGTTTAGTAGAGGATAAAGTTCTAAATTGTTCTAAGACAGCTGTTTCCGTTTTAGCTGTTGTAAATGGATAATCATGCCATCTTGTACACACAAACAGGTGGGGCCATTAAATGCCTCCTTTCTCCGTTCAAATGCCTCCACCGCTCCCCATGAATACAGCCACTAAAAGCTGTTCAAAGCTTTCCTAATGAAATGACGGGGAAACTGCTGGTCCATTTGGGATTTCAAAATCAATTACAATATCCTGTTTCAATTAAACAAGGAAGTTTTCAGTCACGATTAGGTCCAGCTCCTTTCCATGAGTTGCCATGAACACTGAGGATAAAAGAAAACACTCTGCCAGAGGGGGAAGGGGAAAGTCCTAAGAGGGGATGAGATTAGCTGATGGCTTTGCAAACATGATATGATATTATTATTTATCTGTCCAGTGCTTCCATTTTCCCAAGGTGGTGGTGGTAGGAAGGACCTGGATCCTTTCAGGGCAGTCCTTTGAGAAGCAAGACCCTATATTTCATTTTGGTTTCAGGTTTAATATTCTTCTGAGTGGCAAAGACAAATGAAATTAATTTACCATGTTGAAGGCAGAGATCTCACATAGTACAGGTGCAGATCAGCTTCTGGAGAGTCCAGCTGTTTACTTGTAAATTCATGCTTCTCATAAAGACAGCTGAATCAAACAACTTCCATTGACTGAGAATATTATGCCTCAACGCAGTTTTCCAACAGCTTTAGAAAACTAACTGCATGGCTAAGCTAGCTATTTTTCTTTTCAGTGGGAACATTTTATTATTGCAGCAGTGAGGTCTTATTAGAAATATATAATCAAACTGAAGTACCCAAAATACCCACACTATGTTAAAACTCACCTGATTTATTCAGTCAGTTAATACAGAACATAAGAGATAGCTCTGGTGATTGTGAAGAGTCTTCACATTCATCATGGACACTCCTTCGTGTCATGGGACATAACATAATATGCACCATGGATTGCACATTTTGTAACAAGAGGAAAAAAAGTGGGCAGGAGTTTGCCTATTTATGGACCAAAAAAAGCCCCTCCAAAATCCAAGAGAGATCAGAAAACGCAACCATATTTAATCAGGTACATTCCCAAAAATCATGCTTTCTTTCCAAGGCAATTAAATTAGAAAGATGAGAATGACTTGCATGCTAGCACAATGACTTAGGAGAATAAAGGCACTAGATTTCATCTGCCAAGGTTGGGACAGGTTTTGCTACTTGTAATATATTTTCTAGGTAGTTATTGAAGTTTGTATGTATCTGAGTGTTTAATATAAATTATGGTATTTCTTGTGTTTTTACTATTTACTATTGTGCTGTTTTAAAATGCTGACATGCAATGACAGCTCAAACCCAGAGTTTAGATAGCTGTCAGTATAACCAGAATGAATCATTCTGTTTACTAATTCACATTTAATCCTTCTCTGTGGCTGACATTGTCAGCTTGACAATTAAACTCTTTAATATAGTTTACTCTCTGATCTCAAAGGCCTCAGCTGTTCGTAAGTCTGTTGTTTATTTAGTAGTAACTTTTTAAAACCAAGTCAATAAAAATCAAAGGTCTGAAATTCCATGTATTGAATTTTCCTTGTGATATTGTATAGGAATAAACCTGCTATTTTTTAAGTACTCATAGCTTGGCTGACACTAAACACGTCACAGAATTAAATGCAAATCCTCCCCAAGAGAGCATGCAAATCATAGAAATAGACAAAGAAATATTGAAAATTATGGTTCTGTCATACACATTATACACAAAAATACCTGTTTTATAGCAATGTCTTAAACTTGGTGACAGTGGCTAGTCCTGTGAAAGGATTTAATAGAAATAAAAATAGTTATACATTTAAAAACGCATAAGACCTCAAGAACTGAAACTGACAACAGCAAAATAATGAGGGATTAATATTTAAAGATAGAAAAGATGAAAAGACAAAGAAAGCATGACTTAAAATAATGAGAACAGTGAGTAAGTGAGTACCAAAGACATGTAATAGACACAGAACTTGGAAGAATTTTTAACAAATAATGTCAGAGAAGCATATATCCCTTTATCATCAAGCTGGAAAGTAGCTGTGAATAATTTCTATGGGTACATAGAATGGAACATAGTATGGGAGCCCCTGTCATAAAATAGAAAAAAATATGCCAGTTTTTGTAAGAAAACTTATGAACCAAAGCAAAGCCATGCAGTTTCAGACCAGGGATTCAGTTAGCCCAATGTCCTGTTTCCAACTAATTACAAGCAGCCTAGGTAAAATAAATAAATAAATAAATAAATAAATAAATAAATAAATTTATTTTCCTATTCTAGAAAAAATTAAATCTTATTAATACTTTCTCTGTGTGTTCTCCTAGCCTCTGATTTTTTCCAGATTGGTGGATAGACTTATTCATTCATTGTGGAAATCACTGGGAAACTACAATAGGCATACAGGTTAAAGCAGTTACTTCAAGAAAGTGTCGCTGATTCTGAGTGATCATGCTATGCAGTTATCTAACCTATACAACCATGTACTTTCATTATTGCTATTTCTTCTCTGTCTTGTTCTGTATTCTTCCTGGTTCAAGTAAGCCTTTTTGCACTCTTACCTCCCACTGATGTTGGTGAGAGTTATAATTTAAATTAAAAGTATAACAACAGCTGAGTCAGGAAGTGGTCAGAAAGTGAAGAAAAGTATATAAGTCATAGAAATGAAAGTGGGAAAAAGGAATGAAGGGGAGAGATAGGGTTAAATGTAACAATTCTTCAGTACACTTCACATTCACATTTGATTCATGTTTACATTTGCCCTGAATTATTTTTTTTCTTTCCTAAACCTGAAACATTTAAAACCTAGAATCTAGATTAAAAGTAAATACCAATCTGTTTAATGTCAATGAGCTTGAACTCACCATGCCTAATTTTTAAAGGAATAGTATTAAGAGTGAGGTAAGAAGATGAAGTAGCATAACAGAGAAAAAAAAGTTTGGAGTTATGAAATCTCTATGATCTTCAGCAATTAAGCTTATAGCATACAGATCCCAGCTGAGGAAGTTGGATAGTAAAAAAAGAAATAGTGATGTCCTCAAATCACTGGTGCAGAGATACAATGATAAATTTTACATCATAATACAGTGATAAAATTTACTGGAAATTCTGACTAGATCCCAGCTGGAAGACATTCCCTTCATCAGACCATGCCACTTAAAAACTCATTTAAATGTCTATGCATAATTTGCCATCTGAAAGTTTTAACCAGCTGCTCATAGATACACTTAGATTCTCTTACTTCAATGATGCAAATAGATTTTTTTTTCAGCTTTTTTGACAAAGTTAGTCAGGGAAATTCTGTCTGTTTTCCCCTTCTGGTATTGTAATTATGTTAGTGTGAAAATGCCCATTGAATCTTTCATTCAGAATACCTTCAGATATTTAAAGCACAGTTCTTTAAGGATGGTTTAGCTCTACCAGATGCATTAATATATACCTTTATCCTTCCAATCTACAAGCAATTAGAGTGTCCTTTTAACCAACTGCAGAACCAGTCATTCACTCTGCAGTCCAATTAATTTTTGGGGGGACTTGCATGGGTATGGCGGGTTTTTTTCTATAAATTTGAAAAAAAGAGTATTTTGTGAAAGAACATTCATAAAATTGAAAGTGTAATATCGATTGGGACTTCATTGAATTTGTAATCGGCTGATTTTGGAAGTCTTCAGCTATGCAGCAATGTGCCTTAAGCCCTCACTTGAATTACTCTCCTCTCTGTGCCCTAGAATTTTTATTTAGACAGTGATGGAAGCCCAAGAAATGCCAGAGCTGTGAAAAAAATAAGTGCTGGGGCTGTGCATAGGTTTGGAGCAGGGCAGAATATAAGGGAACATTTTTCTCCTGCTCCAAAGCCATCTCAGGTTTTAACATTTATATTATGCTTCAGCATGTAAATTAACATGTAAAAATGGGTTGCTTGTCTAAGGTGCTCTGTCAAGAGTAATTTCTCTTGAAGTCTTGCCCCTGCAAAATATTCTGAGATCTGATTACTTTTAGGCCATTGATCATAACCTGCCACCATCTGACAAATATATTTTATAATGTATATATCAATAGAACACAGCATTCAGATCAGATGTTCCACCAGAGGGTCTGGATGCCTTGCAAACAGAAACTCAGCAAACCTCCTAATTTCTGTTAGCTGGGTGACTATTTTGCCCCAGCTGGGAGAGAAATATGGAGTAGTTGCATTGCTAGTGCATAGCAAACCGCAGTGGTGTCATAATCAATATTTCTAAATACCAGTTCTTGGGTTCAAACAAATGGCTACTTTTTCTGGCTCTTCTGAACATATTTTCATCTTATCCAGTTTACATGCTATGCTCAATGTCTTGTGGTGCAGAACTGGATTAACACTGGCATACTGAAAAAATTGTTTGAAAAATACAGTGTATAACTCAGAGCTTCAAAGTTTCTGAACAGAAGACATGCTTTACAGTATGCAAGATATTATTTCAAACACATTTCATTGCTTCACTGGGACTAATGCTTAAATTTCAATTGGGTTTTTTTCTACCTTCATTTTATGCCTTCATTTTGCTTTTTTTCATTTTGCTCTGCAGCCCTATTTATTATATTTAAGGCCAAGATAATCCAAATTCTATCCCAAGCTTTTAGGGGAAAGAACATGTATCTTCAATAGATTTCTGTTTTCTTTCCTTTCTTTTTTAGAAGAACTTGACTTCCTAAAATTTCCTGTAAATAGTTCCGTTGAAAAATAGAGAATTTGCTTACAAAACATGGAGATCAATATACTAGCACTGTGATCCAGTAAAACATTAAACCAATATCAGCTCTCAGATCACACCTCTGATCCTTGTCCTTCATCTTTCATGGTAAATGACCTAATGCTCATGACAAATCTGGATTTTAAATTAAAATGCATTAGTTCAGTCTAATTCTACTATCCCTAGAGACAGCAAACCAGTTGTTAATGGTAATGTAATGGCCTGAACAACTCTGCATTTGAACTTTCTCCATTGTCATAAATACCTCCTCAAGAATACTTTAAACGAAGCACCCAGAATAGGATCTCTTCTAAAACTAGGCAATTGTTTTCTAAAGCCTTCATGTACAAATGAATGCAAGATTCTATTAAAATAACTTATAAATCAGACATTTTTAATACTGAAAACTTGCTTAAAGCTTAAGACCACATTTTAAAAGATATTTGGATGCCTGAAAATACAAATACTACTTAAGAGAGGCTTTCATGGAGGAGTTCAGTAGGTAGTAATTTTGGAAAATCCCACCTAGCAATTGTTTGCTTCTTTATCTGTGCTTAATTGCTTCTAAATACATGCCTGTATGCATTTCATTAGAACTCATGCTCTTGACATGTTCTCATGAAGTTGAAAAATAAGTGGAAAGCCAAGACAGATACTTAGGGGAGTAGAGAGGATGCAGGCTGATGCAGGCATCTATTTTATACTGGAGTGTCTGTAGTTAAATGAAATTAAATTACATATATTACCTAATTATGTGAAAGCTACTTTAGTAATAGACCAAAGTTATCTTTCTATGTCCTTCATGGAGCCATGGACAATCTGTATGCACTGGACCACCTTTTCCTTATTCTACTGCTGTACAGCTCTAGTACATAGGTACATTGTCAAGCTGGCTCAGGGTTCAGAATCACATGGTAGCTCAAACTATGCTGAATGCATACACTGTGTAAGTCTGGACCCAGCCAGCTAGATCATCAACCTGTGAAACTCAAACAGGAGGGAGAATAATGTGTGAAATGGTCTGGGCTCCCATGATTTCAGAGTCACACAGTGTTATCAGCTCCAGCCCTCTCTTGGACACAATTACAAAGATGTAAGATAAAGTCTTATGTCTGTGCATTGTCAACACATCAAATTTCTTTCTAGCAGGATTCATTCTCAGTCCATCAGGGGACTCAGGGAAGGATTTTTCTTGTCATATGTTTAGCATCGTTTCCTGAATCATTTCTCGTATTCCTCAGGACTATCAGAAATGTGATATTACATAGTACAAGAAAACCTCTCAGGTGACTTGGCTGATGTATCTTGCTCACAAAGCTATGCTGATTGCTGGATTTGATGTAGGGAGAAATTTTCTCTCTGATGAGATTGGCAGGGCTCCCAAACAGACTAGTATTATCTCTGCTTTCCTCTGCCATGTACAGCATAACTTGCTAATCAATTCTCTGCAAAATACTGCAAGGTTTTCTGATGCTGCAAACTCTTTCATCTTTCTGGTCTTTCCTGTTCCTTATCTTACAAGATGGAATTGTTTTGATCTAATGGAGGTCCTTTTGGCCTTACTTCCAAAATTGTATGAACCCTTTAAAACACCAGTGGCATCTTCTCTATAACTTGCATTTCAAAGGAACCAGAGACAGAATTCATTTCTCTTAACACACAGGGAAATAGAGAATTCTTCACAGGGAAACAAAAATGATAAAGGAATTCAACTGGAGATGTCTGGACAGTCTTTTTGGAAGAAGACAGTACATAGAGATGGAAATGTTCTCTTTCTCTTTATCCTACAAAACTGTGTTGGTTTGGGGTTCTTTTTCTGCATAGTCTGAAACTCTACAGCTGGATCTCTATGAATAAGATCATGAGTGCTCTCAGTTAGTACTTTTCTCTTTGGACATAAAGCATGATCTGACCAAGACAACTTGTCCTGATTCAAAGTCTTGAATATTGGCATTGTTAATTCCATCTGAACAGAAGAAAAACCTCTTTTACTACAAGGGTGGTCAAACACTGGACACAGGCCTGGGCAACCTGCTGTAGCTGACCCTGCTTGAACAGGGGTCAGACTAGGTTCTTTTTAAGATGTCAATAATTGCCTGTTCCAAGCTAGAAAGGTCTAATTTTCTTCTTCATCAGTCCCTTGTTCTTGTGGTACACAAGGAAACTGTGAGAAGATACCTTCAACATCTCTGAATATATGTCATTCTTTTATTTTCATGGTCGACTATCTCATAAGTGATAGAAAGTATTCTCTGGTTTGATTTCTTTTTTGTCACTTTTCTCCATCCTTTAAACAGTAAGCTGTCATCTTTTAAATTTGTAAAAGCTCATCTTTAATTTTTTGCAACAATGCATATTCAATACCAAATTGATGTTTCCATTTCTGTTCAACTAAATAGTTTTTTGTTCTTCCTTATGTATCTAGTCTGCTCATCTACACACTTTTACCTGCTTTCAAGACTGATCTTAAAGTCACAACTTTTTTGTGGGTAACTTCTTTTTTGTTTTGATTTTGAAATCACTATATGACAAATTAAATCTCACTCTTGTCATTTCATCACGTGTGTCAACTTTGCCTCCATATTGTTAAAGGCAGCTTTCTGTTTATGTGTCTGACAGACTGATTTAAAGAGTAATCATTTACCAAATTGATTATTTCTGTACCTGGTTAAAAGCATGCCTTGAGCATTTTCAATTTAATATTTAAAAGTTTCAGCTCTTGGTTGTATGTCTTGGGAGTATGTTACACTCCTTCTTATTCTCATTGTATAAAACTTCATTTTGTGGATAGGACATCCCCCCCTCTACTCCCCACCTCCCCCCCAAAAAAAGATGTTTAATTACTTTTTTTACAAAAATTCATGGTTTTTTTTTTTTTTAAATGATTTGAAACATTTTATTTAGTACCAATAAACACCTAAGATTGTCTAGAAAGGAGTTGGAACAGGTTGCTGAGGGAGGTTGTGGTCTCCATCCTTGGAGATAGTAAAAAATCATCTGGACATAGTCCTAAGCAACTGGCTCTGGGTAGCCCTGCCTGAGCAGGAGGGTTGGACTAGATGACCACTGGAGGTCCCTGCCAACTTCAAACATTCTGTGATTTTGTGATTCTGCCTTTAAAAACACACTTGCAAAATAAAGGATATGGTTTTAAACTTATATTTTCAAATTTGTCATATTTTTAGACGTGATTTTATAAAATAAAATAAATAAAATAAATCTTTTAGATACAAGATTATAATAATTTATTCCCATTACTGAACCAAAAAAATAATCCAGTAATTCCTTAAAAATTTGGCAGGTGGTAGTGATTTTGCTTCCTTAGGCTTTTGATTGCACATGTCTCTGATATGTCAGATCACCATGTTACTTTTTAAAAACCCCACTATTCAATATGCTATGATTTTGTTTTTCCCAAAGGTAACTAAGGATCAAGGGACACCGATTTTGCTGTTTTTTTTCTTCTCCTTGATACAAACTAAAATCATAGCCCCTCTGTATTTCCTCAACAGACTATAGGGCTTTAGATTACTGTGCCTTTTTATTTTTATTCAAGTAAAGACTCATCTTATTGTTTTTTGGTTTGTTTGTTGTTTTTTTTTTGGGTTATTATATTACCTAATAGTATATTATCTTTTAAATTATATAATATCTCATCCAATTTTGAACTACTCTGTTTACTGCTGCTTATCAGTGTCCCACTTCCCATCAATGTACAAACTTCAGAAAACTTCAAGAGGTAGCCTTTCTCTGCCTCCTTCTCCTGTAGGCCACCTCAACCCAAAGCATTAATGTGGTCTGTCTCCTATTACATCTCCAATTTTAGCCTGAAACAATTATTCTGTAAATGATTTAAAAATTTTGATAAAATAGAAGTATTTCTAAAAGCATCATCACTGAATCTGAGTAAAATGTATACTTACAGCTCCCAACACAATGTGTTTTTCTTGACTATGGAGAATGCCATTGCTGTCCTTTATTCCTGTTCTCCTTTGGAACAAATGGAAACAGGACTGATTCCCTTTTGCTCTAGGTTAGTCATGTGTCTACAATATCTATATATGGTCATTTTGTTCTATCACAACCATTCTTCTTATTCAACTATTTATTTGTAATGATTTTAAAAAATTCTAACAGAGTGCATCTTAAATAATAAATTAATATAAAAGGGAAAATTGAGGTGGATGAAAGAATCAAACTAATAAATACAAGTCATAAATTCATCACACAGAGGTATAATTTCTTCCAAGCCTGCGTTGGTCTTTCATATCTATAATAGCAATTAATTTTAAAATTATTTTGTTTAAAAAATCATAATCATTTAAGAGAGCTGCAATTTCTTCTTCTTCCCATTGCCTTTTTTCCATCCCCTCATCATGCTTGCAGAAGAATTTGGCTAAATACTAGAACAATGAAATTTTCTTTTCATTTCCTGAGAAAGGTAATTATTTGGTGACAATCCCTTATAAATTTTGAATATAGCTGAGAACCTTAATTTCATAGGCTAATTCTGAGTGTGGATACTTTATGGATAATTCATAATGGGTTTAACCACACAGAACTCTGCGCTGTTAAATAGTTTCAGCCAGATTTCCAGTTGGCTGTGGTTGATGCTGTGAGGGACGTCTGATACACTTAGTATGTTGTCTGAAACATAATTCAGTTTTGATGAATTGAAAGGAAACTTTAATAGTTTTCTCAGTACACAACCTTGAGATGAAAGCCATTGTACATAGCAGATCGTGACTGAAGTTTCTTTGTCAAAAAGGCCATTACATAGTCATCACAAGAAAAGAGAGGGGAGGGAAAGGAGAAGAGAGAAAGAAGTGAGGACATGGTCTGATTGTCAAGAATTTGCGATGCTTGCTGCTCCCATTGAGTTCAGCAGAACCTGCACATGCTTTACACATCTGAAAGATCAGGCCATTTGGCCATTAAAAGCCAAAAGACACCAGGCATTGAAAATGCATTTGCTTTCCAATTTTGTCTATACTAATCAAAATGACCTTTCAAGTTAGAGCTGGAGGGTCAGGCTTATCACTTTTGCAGGCTTGAGGAAAATTTTCCTATTTAACAGGACAATTTACTGAAAAATGCTGTTCTAAGAATTATGTCAGTTCATCTTCCTATGCAGAGAATACAGGGCTTGATTGGAGGCAATATCTGAGGACAGCAGCTCATCAACCATTACATCTATTGAAGCAAACCTCCTAGAACCTGTTCATTCATTGCTTTCTTCTAAAATGTATTTGGGGAAAAAATAACAACTCAGGTTTTATACATTAAATAAATTTTTTACTAAATAAAAAAGTTCTAGTGGCTAAATGCCTGAGGGTAAAGGAAAGTGTGGTAATATTTCCACTGCTTTGCCTTACTAGGGGTCATTTTGCTCTTTAAGGCCTTCTGCCTCTTAGAATTTTAATGAAGAAAGAAAGTTGAAGTTAATGTTATATGAAACTCAAGAATCTGTACAGCATTAAGGCAACACAATTTCTGTGAAGAAATCATGTAGGCAGGGACAATTCCATCACATTCTCTTTTGCATTAGAAATCACACTATTTGCACACATCTCCAGGAACTCACAGTGCTGAATGGCAGGTGACAATTCGAACAGTGAAAAAAAGATCCTGACAGACAAGATAGATATGGGAAATAAGAAACCACAGAAGAAAACATAAATGGATTATTTCTGATATCTGAAACATATGTACACCATCATCTAAATGTAATTATTTATTTCTTACCTTCCTTAGCATAAGCCTGCCTTCCTAAAACACTTCTATATAATTCCTGAAATTCAAGTGGGACTTTCATTTTCCAAGGAGCAACTATTTTGAAAAATAGGGCTAGCTACAGAATAGAGTAGCTAATTCTTTCTGATTCCTAACATGAATATTATGATATGTTTAAATGAAAGGAAAATAGGAAACATGAATAAAATTCAAGTCCTTCCAGGTCCTAGATATCATTTAAATTTGTATAACAACATTCATAACTTCAGATTTTGTAGATCAAGAAATATAGGCGACAAATCAAAGATTCTTTTCATGCACAAAAGGCAATCTTGTGCAAGCTAGACTTTGTACATCTGTCTTGGAGTGGACAGTCTTATGTGATTAAGAGAAACCTCCGTGAGGAGGATTAAATAATGCAAGACTTTCGTTCAACTTACCATCTGGTTGTGGGTACAAGGAGGGATGACTACCAAAATTGACGACTTAGCATACATTTAAGCCCAAAGGCTGAATGCAAAATTTTATACTATACAGTTTACCTGTGGATTTTGGATTATCACTGCAGGCTGGTGGATAGGACATCTTCTCTGACCCTGAGGTGCAATTGGAACTACACCATGGCCACACACCAGTGCTACGTGGCTGAAGTGTTATTCCATCCGTTAACTTCTTCCTTAGGGGGTTTGACCAAGGGCAGAGCAATGGCTCAGAGGATGCCACACATTTGGGCTCAGGGAGCGAGTAGCAGATCGGGAAAATTTGGTGTCTGCTCGCACACATCATGCAACTGGTATGTTTCCAGGGCTGGACTCCATTCTCACAACACAAGCTACTGCTCTCAGGCTTACACTGAAATCTTATTTCCAGCTGACTTGTTTACTGGAAACCCCATTTATGAAGTCTATTGGCAGTCTGATCTGACCTATAACATATTGGAAACACAGCCATGCAGGTGTTAACAGTGGTAGTAGGCAACTAGTCCTTGACTTTAGAACACTTTAAAGAAGAAAAGTAGATGTGTGCTAAATAGGTATTAATAATTACCATTTTTTAGCACTACAGCAGCAAGTAGGTGTCCTGCTCAGTCTATCATGCTGGGTGCTGAGAGAATATCTAATGATATAACCTTTTCCACAGGTTTTATAAAACAGTTTCCCTGAACTGAATGATTTGTTTGGTTTTGTTAGCCACAATGCTTTCAGAATAAAGTCAAGTCTTACCTTTCATTTTACCATGAGATGATTCCACACCACTATTGCCTTATTTGTATGAAAACTGATAGTGATCTTTATCACTTGCTTTTTGTGTGGGGAAAAAAAAAAAAAAAGCTCAAATCTGTCACCAAGAAGATGTAAATTAATTATTAGGAAAAGGTTTGTACCTATAAAGTTGGTGAAACATTACAAAGGTCTTCTGGAGAGGCTATGAAATCTCTTCCATTTTGGATCTCCAGAGCAGGTTAGCCATCTGCCATAGCTTGATTATAGTCATTTCTGCTCCGGGTAGGGACATAGGAAGGTAAGCCAGCTGGGTGACCTCTTATATGCTATGTCTCTGTAATTCTCTGCTCGTATTAAAAAAAAAAAAAAAAAAAAAAAAAAAAAAAAAAAAAAAAAAAATTTGTAAGAAAGCAAGCCAATACTCAGAAGATATCTGTGAGATAAATGTAGCCGTATACTTAAACTACATCTCTACTGTAGCAAGCTTTCAGTCATGCTGAATCAGGGGTTAAACAGCCCCAGAGGAAGAGGGTAAATAGTATTTCTGTAATTTCCATACTCTTTTCATTACCATTTTAGAACAGTATGTTTCCAGTGAAGAAATCCCAAGTTGATGGGCTTTTCTCTTTTAGGCATAAATTCCAGCAAAGTATTAGAAAAATGTTGAAAGTGATGAAAGAAAAAAAAAATCAATTGAAGAGAAATAATTTATTTAAATATGATCTTAGATATTTGGGAGATTCTGAGAGGTTTTTATTTCTTTTCATGTGTTCTTGAGAAATAAATACTGTTGCTAACTTAGTGAACTTAAAGCTAAATGAAATAATATCCTTAAAAAATAGTTGGGGGATTTTCAATATTATTTTTTTAAAACATATCTTCCTTGGAACCAAGCTTGTAATTCCTGGGTGTTGGGAAAAATCAGATGTAGTAAATTTACTATCACATCTTCTTAAGACAACTGCTTGAATATAGCCCAACAAAAAATCATTCAGTTCTGGAGACAAAATAGTGACATAAAACTACTTACACAACAATATCAAACTTTATACAAAAGAAAAGCATACACTAAATATTTAATTTACTGTGATGCCTATGATTCCCAAGTGGTATAGAAACTCATTGTATGGGGGAAAAAAAAAAAAGAGAGAGAGAGATTTGTCTTTATTTTTGTGGGTTTTTACTTCTTCATTTATCTTATTGCTTTTAGAAATCCAGTTTGCAACTCTTTGAAAATTATCCATATTTTCTCTGAGGATCATATTTTCCTGCAGCAATTCTAAATGGAATCCAGAGTTATTTTTTCTGGTCAGACCTGATGAATGTATGTAGAATTTTGTAGCAAGTATTTTCATAAGATTGGCTTCATGAACAATATCTTAGCAGTGCAGATGACATCTTAAAGTGATAACCAGATAATCTGACTTGACAGGAACCCACCACCACTTAAGAAATTGGATTTTAATATTTTCTCAATCAGTTTGCGTTGATTTTCTAGGAACTTTGATTTGGAAGGAAAAAAAAAAAAAAGTGAAGATGATGCCTCCATGGTTGTGAGGTACATTTTAAAAGGCCCAATAAGGAGGAGATGTGTTTTGTGAAAGCGACGGAGTTATTCTCTCATCTAATTTTAGCTATTCATTCTAACTCCCTAGTTCCCTGCAAGGAGCACTGTACCTCTCTCGGGCACTTCACCCCATGCGGAGATCCCTCAGACAGGCGAGCTGCATCCCGGGAGAGACAGCGAGCTCTCTTGTCTCAGAATACCAGGAGTCACGGCGATGCACTTGAGCTGGATGCCCAATTTTAAGGCAGCTAAAATAAAATGATACGAATTCACTCCCCAGTGACCTCAGTCCAGCACTAAGTAACTTGTTATCACAGTTCCACAAAGCTTTATTCTGACAGAAAGTGTTTTATAAACAGTTCAATGATAACTGAAAGGAAGAGTGCATGTCCCTAATGTCTTGAAGATATGTAACCTGCTGTAACCTGGCTTTGCAAACTTCTTGAACAAAGGTACAGAAGCAGAAGCAGCATGACAACCTTTTTTTTTTTTTTTTTTTTTTAAAGCAATAAAGACAAACTTTGCCTTTCAAAGCTCATGGTAAACTGACTTTAGGAGAAAGGGATTTTTGGTATTAATCACACTTGATGAAGGTTCAAGAAGAAATAATATTATGTTAAATAATATATATTCAATGGCACGGGAATCTATTTAGGCTGATGATTCTGGTCAGGAATTATGACTTTTGGAAAGCACATTTGTCTTTACATTTTTTTAAAAAAATACAATCTTAATACAGGAGGAAAAAGGAATTAAGGTCTGAGTGTGAGGTGAAGAGTTGTCACAGGTAGGAAATCATGCATGAGAACTGAATGGAGCTGGAGTGAAGGGAAGAGGGAGGCTCAAATGCACAGCGAGTCTGAAGGGTTAAATAAGAAAGAGCAGGGGAAGAGGATAGCAAAGCTCAGAGGCAGGAAAACTGAGAATAGTTGCAGGTGAAGGAATAGAAAAGTAAGGGATATGATAACACATGCAAGGAAGGGGAAAGAAGGTGAGAAAAATAAACAGAAATCTTTATTAGATATGTAAAGTATTTGAGGAAGGCAGGTGCCAGAAAACAAGAGAATAGGAGTAGCCAAAACATAAAAGGCAGAAGTGGCTTTTTTTGTTTTTCTGCATAAGCAGTGAACGCAATTTGGTGGTCTGTCACATCTCTGTGGCTGTGCCTACTCAAGTAAAAATAAGAAAGAGGCAAATGCCTTTTGTTCCCAGATGCGATGGGCCAAAGTAGGAAAGCTCAGCTCCCTCGGCTCCGCTGGAGTAAGCTGACCAACTCCTGCCTTCAGGAAACTGAGACTTCCATCCTTTTCCTTCAGTTCTACCTCTCTACAGTTTGTTTTTTATGCGGTGTGTTTTCATCACTGTGCCTGGAACACCCTGGTGGTTTATAACCCGTGGCTGGCTAGGTTAGAGCTGAGGAGGCCAGGTTTCCAACACAGCCTCTTCTTTAAGGGGGCCATAATTTTTCCATCACCTGAGGCCTAATTTTCAGAACTGCTTTGTAAATAAATTCTAACATAAAATAAATAATCCTGAACACATATTTTACTGTTATTGCTAGCTTTTAATTGTTTTGGGCAAAGCAAACCTAATAATTAGTGTGACAGAAGGTAGAATCAGAATGGCAGTTTTGTTTATAAGTACAGGAGAAATATATCTCCAAAGAGAAATTGGACTCAGAATATCCTCAAAGTAATTAATTTTAAATTAGAATAAAAAACTGGTTTACCTAAGAAAGGGGAATATAAAGCATAAACATTTCATCATTTTTTCTGTTAGTAAATCTTTCTTGAGGGATTCTCATTACAGATTGTGTACAATCAAGAATGTTTTATATAGTGTAATGAGAGCTCAGAAGACAGCTGATGAGGAGGTTTTTTGGTTGTTGTTTTGACTCAGACATGTTATAATAATTTTTAATAGAAGTAACTAAGCAGTAATTATGCACAATTGTTTTGCTTATGTTGTATACAAAAACTTTTTAAACATTTTTCCTTAAGTCCCTTAAGTTTGAACAAAGTGTTAAACTCACTATAACAAAAGCATGTTTCTCCTAACTTTCTTTTTGTTTTCTTTTTATGGAAAAAATAAAAAAACAGATGCAGGTGAGAATAAGAACTAAAAGACATGCATTCTTCAGTTTGCACATATAGCATTGGATTTATTTCTCATGACTTGGGGTGTGTAAAACTGAAATACGCAGCCTACTCTAGTTGTCTGCCTGCCCTTGTGTAATCAAAGGAGTCTGAGACTGTGGCACTTCCAGAGAGCAGTCTATACATCCTAAGACAGGTGTCTTAGACAGATGAGTTGGATTAGAACAGAACAGAGTAGTTCAGTTGGAAGAGATCTGCAATGACCATCTAGTCCAACCGCCTGACCATTTCAGGGCTGATCAAATTAAAATTCTGGACACTCTTTTTCTTACCCCTGGGTATAAAGGCAAGGTAGTTCACAAGCTAGATCAAACTTCTATATAATGTTTTTCCCACTGCTTAGTGAGGAAATTCTAGTGGTTTGCACATTCTTTCCAGGGTGGGAATCACTAAAACATTTACAACTAGCTCTAATAAATCAAGTGAATGGGGCTTGTTGTTTCTTTTTTTGTTTCTTTGGTTGGTTTTTTAATATCTACATTCTTTCTAAGAAATATCACTCTTAAGTATTATAAGATTTCCTAAAAACCTATGAGACATTATGCAAACACCATCCTTAGGTGTGGAAAAGATCATTTTCAGCAATAAGGAGGACTGTGACAAACTGAGCAATGAATGATTACTGGAAAGATGGATGTAGAATGTGCTGGATTAACACTCTCCACCTGTCTGAGTTTGCCCCAGCCAGCAGCTAAGCACCACACAGCCACTCACTCACATCTTTCCACACAGAAGGATAGGGAAGAGAATGAAAAAAACCCTCGTGCATTGAGATAAAAATAGTTTAATAGGACAACAATGGAAGATGATAATAATAATAACAACAACTACAACAATAACAGCAACAACAATAACAACAACAAGTATTGCACAAATGCAATTGCTCACCACATGTGGAAGTTAAAAAAAACAACTGATGCCCAGTCTGTCCCAAGCTGCGATCCTGCCTCCTGGCCAGCTTCCCCAGTTCTATCTGGAGCATGACGTTCTATGGTGGGGAATATCCCTTTGGCCAGGCTGGGTCAGCTGTCCTGGCTGTGCTCTCCCAGCTCCTTGTGCACCTGGCAGGGTGTGGGGAGCTGAAAAGTCCCTGACTTAGTGTAGACACAACAACTACCTAGCAATAGCTAAAAACATCGGTGTGTCATCAACATTATTCTCATCCTAAATCTAAAACACAGCATGATGCCAGCTACTAGAAAGAAAATTAACTCTATCTCAGCTGAAACCAGGGCACAGTACCAGCAAGCTCATCTATGTGACAGTCACTTGCACTAAAGCAATTTCAGAGCCTGGACTTTCCCAGAATTAAAGGATTGCTTTCCCATTAGGATCCAGATATGCTTAGTAAAACAGTTTCTTCATTGTGTCAAAACTGTTCCTACCAACATTAAGAGGGCAAGTTTTTAAAGTTCTAAGGCTTTGCAAAGTATTTTATAGTCAGGGCAGGTATCACAGTAGCTCACAACAATGCAGCAAAGGATTTTATTTCAAAGCCATCTCTTATGGGCTCCCCTTTTTAGGATTGCAGTGCAAAAGAGTAACTACTGACATTACACAGCCTGTCTGTCTTTGGGGGATAAAAGGACATTTTTTTGCATCAGGTTGTGATGAGCCTGCATCAGAATTTTCTTTATGTCTGTTGCTCATTAGCTTGTACAGTGCTATTCTCAGCAGGAAAAGATCAGCATCTTTACTATTTGAGACACGTACTGCTAAAACTAGGTAGTACTGCTTGCTCATGATAGTCACTGCTTCCCATCTCTTCTATGTATTTGCAAAGTGCTACTTTTGAAGTAGAAAATACAGTCCATGTTTAGGTTTTGATGCTACATATGCTTATGCATCTGTAACAATGAATAAGCATGCTTCAAGTCCTGATTCTTCACAGTTTAATAAACGTATGACTAGCACAGATAGGAAAAATATTTTAAATTATTGCTGAGACCTTTTCTGGTCACTCATGCTCAAGAAAATTGAACTTGAGACTGAAGAGATTCAGGAAAGTGATATTAGAAGTCCAAAGGAGCAGACAGATTATTTTAGCCAGGGACACTGGGAGAGATTGGCTTAGTCAGTCTAGCAAAAGGAAAACCAAGTGTGGAAACAGACATGAAATGTATATGTTTATGTAGAAAAGCTAGGGAGGAAGAAGAATCATTTAAGTTCTCATACTAATACGAAAACAAATGTTAATAAACTGACATCAAATATGTATAAACTGCAAATTAGAAAAAGCATTCTACAGTTAGAAATAAATGTGGAAATGAAGAGGAGAAGTAAAAGGGGAAGCAGCAGAGGAGGATATGGATTGAGGATAAAGCAAACAACTGTAAACAGGTTTTTTTTTTCTTTCCTCAAAACATCATGTCAATTTTGAAATAGCTTTGACCTGGAAAAAAATCTAACAGATCCAGAGATAAACTGTAGATGACATTGAGACAAGGAAGAAATTATTGCTTGGTGACCTAAAAAGAAATAAGTAAGGTTATGTTAATTTCTGGCCTCAAGAAATAAATTTTCAAAGAATAAGAGCAGTTCACATTAATAAGGAGAATGATTTATCTATGTATCAGCCAAAGAACCTAAGTGCATTGTTTTAGTGTATTGTTGTATGTGGACTCCTACTGATGCTCTGCCCATCTGGGAGACATGCAGTTATGAGGAAGATGGAGAGGCATCTTATCCATCAGCCAGGAATCCATGGATCAAAGCACAGTGTCAGCAGAATCATGCATTCATTCTTCTAAAATAATAATGAATAATCATATTTTCTTTGAAGTGCTTTAAAAAGGAAACTTGGCAAATTGTAGCACAGAAGACATTATCAAGTGAGTAGGACTCATGCTGCCCACTGTTCCATGAGAACTAAACTGGCACAAACACAGAAACATTTTCCTGTGATGAGAGCAAAGCTGGAGAAAAAGTCTCCTCCATCTCTGTTCTCCACCTTTCCACCTCAGCTCTTTTCCCTTGCTAATCAGTCCGTTGAGCAAATTGCATCCTGAGAGTAATGCCATAGTGCCTGAGCTGCTCAGTATTTTCCTCCAAATTAAACAAACAATCTAAAGGCTAAGCCCCACATGTTTGTTTTTCTTTTTAATTCCAAGTTAGTTAAGTGTATTATACAATCTAAGGCAAGGTGACTCTATCAGGATTTCCCACATGGCTCTTTGTTTTTATAGCAGAATCATTTAAAAAACAAAACACATAATCCATTACTGCTGACTGCTTAATGGAGAAGGAGGTGGTGGTTTGGTTTTTGGTTTTGTGGGGTTTTTTTGTTTTTTTTTTTTAAAAAAAACAACACTCAAAAATCCAGTGATTAGGATCTCTGTGTGTCAGATCAGATGGGTAGTGTTACCTTAATGAAGATTCCCTTATGTCCATATTAATTATGAGAATACTCATGCATATTATTAAAATAGAGATGAGAATTTGGAAAACAGTCAACAAATCACATTTAATGACTGTTTTAAAGTTTCTCTCCTACACATCCAAGCTAATTAAACCCTACAAATATATGAGCAGAATAGTGATAATATTGGTTTAGGACTCTGCTGGTAAGATTAAAAGGTCGATCATGTGTTCTCTAACCTTCAGATATTAAACTAGAAACAGCCTTTCAAAGAAACGCTGGTGACAAGCCTTGAAGTGAGTGAGACAGTGCTGGAATAGAGATCATTGTGTCCCAAAAGACTATGACGGTACACGATGGCTGGAGGCCTAAAAGCTAATGAAAGATAAACTCTCAACAGAAGGACTGTCAAAGAAAGTAAAAGGTATAAAGAAAAATCCAAGGCAGGAACAGAGTGTATTCTGCAATACTAGCGAGGGACAGAAAGATTGGAAGAACGAAGCTGTGAAATCCTGCCTGATCTTCTGGCTTCTTAAATGCGTCTCCTAGAACCAGCCTTTAAAAACAAAGAGCTTTGTTTCTGGTTTCCAGTAGATTATGGAAAGTCACTAAAAATAACTTTAGCCCTTCAAAATGCATTTCATAGATAGATCGGAGGTTATTATTTAACCACCACATGCATCACAGTGTATTCTTTTCTGAATTTGGAAGGTCGTGGCTGAATCTCAGGACTTTTAGGTTATGTGCCAAATGCTACATTTAGGTGTGTGTTAGCCATGATCCACCTTGTTCCTGGTTTTCACACACTGAGTAGCTAAACTCTATAGTCAAACAAACTATCAAACAAGACCTAAGCAGTTGTATTTCTAGTATATATTTTCATAGCTCAAAAGCCCTGGGGAGACATATAAATGTTCCCTTTTTTTTCTGTCTAGAATGCTTGTAGCCATTGTTTTTGTCACTATATCCTTTACATTATAAGCACATACACAAAATGGGGAAAAAAAGTGGAATAACTACACCTCAATTGCATACTCCAACAGCTCAAAAGACAAAGGACTCTAATCTGGGCTTTATAGCACTACTGAATGCTCTTAGAAAATTCCCCAAGGTGAATGACATAACTAGCCCATAAACTCAGAATTGCTGGCATATCCAAAATGCATTCATGTCAAGATTTTTAAAAGCATGTAACTACCACGGATACCACCATGCCACCATGTATCTAATGGGATTTTAAAAATCAGCCTAAGCAGGTTAGATACCTAACTTGTACTAGTTTTTGTTGGGTTGTTGTTTTTTTGTTTTGTTTTGTTTTGGTTTTTTTTGTTTGTTTGGTTTTTTTTTTTTTGCATTACCTTTTACTTCTGAATTCTATGTGAAATATACACTAAATACTCTATTAAAGATAAGGAAGAATTACAGACTTAGCTGGTATAAATCACCTCTTTAAAATGTGTATAAAAACAATCAGTCTGCACTACACAAACTTTTCCATTCTCTTATTTCTCTGCTAAACCAAATGGTTGTTTTTAAGGAAGGTGATTCTTACCCTTAAGCATCTCAAATGAGCATCTAGCAATCAGCAACCAGAAAACTAGAAAGTTATTGTATGGCAGCAAAGTTAATTCAGAGGTCTCTGTTGTGAAAAATATCCCTTTCATCACTTCTGTCCCCTGTAATTGATTTTAATTAGCAGCTTGGTCAAAAATATATTGGTAGGAGGGTCAGAGCTTGCAAAGAGATACCCCACTGCTTGCAAGTTAATGGGACACAGCTGCAAAGGAAATAAAGCAGTGTAATTAAACTTTTGTCTCCTTGATTTCTTTCTTCTGAGTATCATAGATGCTATTTTGGTATCGATGGAGAACAAAATAATTAAATAATGATTTTTAGCCCTACAGATTTAGAGATCCTTCTCATCCATATCTCCAACACAAGTACAGTTCCAATCCCACCTCACAGGGCGCTCATGATCAGCCCCATTTGGGTCAGAGACAAAAGACTGGAGCTAGTGATAAGAAGGGAAACAAACCATCTCTAGGCTTAGTATTTACAGCACATGCAAACTAAGAGAAGGACAGTTGATCTTAGTTTTTGCTTCAACTCTAACTTCATAGCAGTTTTCTTTGCAAAAACATTTACTTTAAACCATGTTCTCACAGTTCAGAGGACTATGGTGAAATAACTGAACATTTTTACACTCTTAGCTGGTAGTATATGTCCAAGAGTTCATACATTTAATGTAAAAATGAAAGTAAAATACTGATCTCTGAGTATTTAAAAATATTTCTTCATTTAAGTATTTTCATAGTTCACTGTGGCAAACAGTCTCACTTGCTGACATCAGTTGTCTACCACTTCAGTATCGGCTATTTCAGTGAGAAAGGAAGACAAAATGTCTAAAAATGATTTAAATTATGATCACTAAGTATGCTTTTTAAAACAAATGTCTTCTTTCAAATGAAACAGAGGCTTTTAACAACATCATGGAGAAGCACTAATCAACATTTACCTACAATGCTGGAAAAATGCAGCAAGTATTTATTTAGTAACAGAGAATCAAAAAGGTTTGGGGGTTTTTTTGGTTTGGTTTGGTTTGGTTTGGTTTTGTCACTGGTTTTGTTGTTTTCTTTTTAAAAAATTTTCCTAATGAGACTGGACAACAATTCTTGCATAAGAACTCAGATAGTAGTAACTGAAATAATATGTCCAGATGTTGAAGCGATGTCATTTTTACTTTTTCCTTTTCTGTAGCTGCTAGTCCCTCTTTATAAATTACAAATTAACAGTGTAATCACTGAATAACTAGTCTCAGAAAATGGTGCCACAGGTTTTTAATTCCTGTGGGTTTTTTCTTCCAAGTACTCAAAGAGGCAATTTCCATGTTCTCAAAGAGGAAAAATTTAAAAAGAAGAAGGAAATATTATTTATATCCTGGCAATTAAACCACTCAACCTTACATTCCAGCTCTATGGAAATGGACATTTTTAATATTGAGAAATAAGATATTTTGGGATGGAGGGAAGGTATATAGACTTAAAGTAGCTCTCAATAGAGAGCTCTCTATAGTCCTCTCTGTAGAGAACTTTCCTATGTTCGAACAGAATTAGATAAGGAAAAAAATTCCTGTAAAAATAGCCCTGTTAGAAATGTACATGTTAAAATGGACTTCCATTGGAATACATTAATAGATACAGTACATTATAGCCATAGAATCTATCTCAGATAACATCAGAGATTCTGGTATATATTATAAAAGAGAGATCATGTCTTCCAGTTTGTTTCTTGTTTCTCCAAGGATTGCCTCTCATCAAGATTTTAGCCAAGCACTGCCAGGAAGGGAAAACAAAAAAAACCCATGAGACCACAAGAGTTCAGTCTATCCTTCTTATACCCTTCAGTAACTAGACTATAGAACGGAATAGAATAGAATAGAATAGAATAGAATAGAATAGAATANGCTGTGCATCCTTCTTCAGTTGTGGGGCCCCAAACTGCACACAGTACTCAAGGTGAGGCCACACCAACGCTGAATACAGTGGGATAATCACCTCTTTTGATGGGCAGGTTATAGTGTGTTTGATGCACCCCACGATGTGGTTTGCCCTCTTAGCTGCCAAGGCACCTGTTGACTCATACCGAGCCTACTGTCAAGTCATTTTCTCATAAAGTAGTGGTGCAACTTTGCAGAAAGAGGAAAGCAGGATCTTGTTTTATTGCACAGTAAGTTCATAGAGTCCACCTAAAAAGAAGGCCAAGATATGGGTGGAAATACTGGCCATCTGCACCATTTAACTTTTAGCCACTTCCTGACAGAGGTTTGGCCCGTGACAATTCTCACTCTCCCGGCCAAAGTCCAGGCACACCATGGGGGACAGCATACACCGAGGACAGTTTGCTTAAAGGCAGAGCAGACATGCCTGCAGTCATCAAGTGGCAGCAAAGTCCCTGACTTGTTTTACTTACTGCTCAAGTTGTAGATGTGTAGCCTGGGACATTCTCAAATTCACTCCTTTCAGACATACAGGCAGCAATGACTGTCCTGAGCTGCCATGGTAGTTTGGCTTCTTCTAGGTAACCTGGATCAGGAGTCCTGGGATGTGACGACTAACTCTGTAGAGTAGGTGAATATAGTTTTCATCTCTTCCTTGGTAGAGATTCAAATGACCAGTTTTTTCAAATTCAGTGATGTTGAACCTAGAGGCTTTCTCAACCCAAAATTGGCCCTATCCTTCTCTTTAAGTATCATAATTGCTTTATGAATCCTCATTCAAATTATAAACTATGAATACAACTTTTATACCTTCTTTTGTCACAAGTATTCAACAACTGAGTATGGAAAATTGAATTAAGGAATTACAGTGATGAGCAGAGACAGCTTTGGGATAGGCTGACAAGGTTGTTTCTTCCTCTTATGTGCATAAAGTCATCTGGAAAAACATCTGAGCTCCTGGAAAATCACGTCATGAACCTTCACTATTTCCACAGGTCATTTTAACTGAACTGGTGACTGTTCAGTTTAAATACTTCTGCAAAAGTTTAAGGAGCGATACCAAGCTATTGCTGCCAATAACATGGTTTCCTGCATCATACAGAATGGTGAAGCATAAAGACAAGCTATGCACAGTGCCAACAAAAGATCATCTCTACCATTCAGCAAAGAAAGTCTGTCGCTTTTTTGGTGTAATCATGGAAGCTGTTTTCATGGTATCTGTATTATAGTTGTGATGCACAAAAGTGGGGAGCCCTGCAAATATAAAAAGTAGAGATACCTGTCAAACTTCAGCCTGTATATTTCTACTGACTTGAGATTCACAAATTGTTTTGGATTGTTGGAGTAGGGAGAGGCTTCGTTTAGCTTTAGCAGGGACAGATGAGCAGCTTGGAAAGAGGGAGAAGCTATTGTTTTGAATATCTCTTGTTTTTTCAGGAAATTAGCTTTTTTCCATCCTGGTCTGTAAGGTCTTTTTTGGCCACAAAATGCTGTGTAAGTAAATGATGAGGAATGGAAAATTCTCACTAGACCATACTGAGCACTCAGAAAAAACCATATTTTCTTGCAGAAGGGAAACTGCTACAGCATAACCTTTATTTAACCCCCTACTTACCCCCACACACTGAAGATGCATAAGATTCAATTACATTTTTGCCTCCAGTTATGTCAAGTTTAAAAAGGAAAATGAGATCTTAACAAGACTGGTTTTAAAATAGCTGCAAGTCATAACTTTTAAATATTGGAACTTACTGTGCAGTGTTCCAGACATCTTAAGTGAATAGTCCAAATGACTCAATACTAGGAACATTTCCAACATAAACCTTCAATGCATTCTAGGTGACATGATTTGCAATTAAACCCCAGAGGATGCTATTTAAATTTTAAAGGGGTCCCCTACTTTGTCTTGGAATAAGATTGACATACTTGCTTAATAGTTTCCCAAGCTTCAGTAATTGGATTGCCTCCTCTGCATTTTTCAAGTCACAGTCCATTATTTTAACATTTTAAGTTGTGAAAATCTTTTGTGTTTTCTTAACCCCCAGCCTTTTATTTTTTCCTTTTATTTCCCCATTTGTTCAGAAACAGCTGGGTTTGATCCTTAAAGTACAAGTTAAATCCAAGGCTGAGAGTCATTCTACAATGTCTTTGCATCATAACATATTGTACAAAACACACAGCAGGTCTTACAGGCTCTCCATTGTCAGGAAGAATGTAGCTTCTGCACTGAATCTTAATTTCCTATTTTTCCCTTGAATTTAAGGCAAACACCCTCTGGGGAAAAAGAGTTCAATATTTTTAGACAAGCTCTCATAGCTTAAAGAATCTCTCTGACCTGGTTCAATACTTCAAACATTTATTGTATTAATGCCTATTTATATGATATTACTTGTATGTCAAAGTTATGGAACCTTGAGTACCTACAGAGTACACGTTCAGCAGCTCATATTACATGCAAAAAAAAAAAAAAAAAAGGACATGGAGCATTTTCAAAGGCAGTCTTTTGCCCTAAAGTAGAAAAGGAGCATATCCTTACATTCTTGAAAATGAGAAATGTAGAGGTAAGGAATGTGATATTCTTGCAATTTGACTTTGCTATGACCTCTTGCAAGCAGCAATAGTACTTGCATGATGAGGAAGCATGCACGACACACCTACAGCTCAGTAGCGTGTACTCCAGGGACCCTGTATGGCTGCTAACGAAATCTGATACACTCACAAGCCCCAGTACAATGTTGTATAGAGATAATAGCATCTGAATGACAACAGCAAAATCCGGTTTTCAGGCTAACTCTTGCCTCATATGTGTAGGCTTGCAGAGTGCCAACATATTATTTCTGGTTTTAAGACCAAGCCAATAACTGAATGACATAAACATATCAGTTTCAGTTAATGCTAGATTCAAAGTTTGTGTACCTAGCACTACTGATCAGCATGAACTTCTATAAAATAATCTGGTTAATCTGGTAAAGTGCTCCACAGACCTTAACTCGGAACCTCTATAATGCATCACTGTTGATTAACTCCAGCTCATTCTTCAGCAAAGTAATTTGAAATCTACTTTGAAACAAGCAGGTGGGTGTGAAAATGCCAAAGCAAACCATGAAACAAGGCAAGGTCATTGCTCAGTCCATTTCTGGTACTAGAACAGCAATTAAAATGAGGGTTGGGAGGGTCCATCAACACCTAATTGGAAAAGAGGAGAAATTATGTTTAAACACATTCCACCAAACACAGCAGCCGGTCATCAACAAGGAAAAATGACTTATTGGACTTACAGTCATTATCTTCATGTCTAAACTGTCAGTATTTTTATACTGATACAACAGAAAGGACACCTGACAAACTAAAGCTAGAGATGCAGTCATTTATTCTGAGTTCAGCAGAGTGAAAACAGGATATAAAGTCCTTTTCCTGTCCTCTTCCCTATCATACACATAGCAAAGGCATAAGAAAAGTAAAGCCAAATCTAGCCTTCCAATCCAATTCCCATTCATTAGATTTACTGTCAAGAATGGCTGTCAAGACTGGCTTTCTTGTACATTGTGCACTAACTTTTTTTTCTTAAGTCCACTGAAACGTTCACATTTCATCACCATGAACTTGCTACGTTTTCTAATTACTGTAAGATTCAACTTGTTCTGCTCTGTTGATGCCTTGCCAAAAATATAGCTGTTGTGCAAATTAATATTTACTGTGCTATCACTGAATAATGCAATGGTTCATGTACTTAGCAGTGGCTCAAAGCATAAACTCGGCTCCTTAGCTAGAAGTGTGCATTTTATTTTAAAGACACAAGTTGAAGCAAACCATAGACAACATCCAGCTCCCTGGTGGTTTGGTTAAAATTCTTCCTTCTAGCTTCCACTTGCCTTTCTCCAGAATGGAAATGTGTTTCTCACTGTTAATTCTGATCAGCTTATCCTTGGATTCCTTGCACGATTTTTACTGCCTGTATCTGTACTAGACTGAAAAATTTTGCTGTCTTTTTACACAGATTATTGGAATACTGTGCAGAAGCTCCTCTGTGAGGCTCATAAATAGGAAACATTATCAGAGAATGAGTGCTTGAAAGCTCAAAAATCAACTTCATAGCATTAATGTTTAAGTTATGCAGAGTCATTAAGAAATAATACTTTATTTTATGAATAATCATTGTGTAATATACATCAAAGAACTGTTGTGAATGTTTGTCTAATAAAGACAACAGTTTAAGGATTAGCCCCATACCACTGGTTTGGGAAGAATTATGATCATTGTGGTCTGTCTGCAGATGATATATTCTATTAAAATAGGCCATATATTAACATAAGTATTTACATAGCATCTTAAAAAAATACATCCCAAACACATAACTGAATTCATTAATTTCAAGAAATACATCATTAGGGTGGAAAATAAAAAGCGGGCAAAATACCATTCTTAACCAGCGATAGCTAATAAATACAATGGTGCAGTATGTTGAACTGACTATGAAACCCCGTGACAGACGAGCAAGCAGCAAGCTCAAGGGGTAAGAAAGGAGTTAGTTGTTAATGGAAAGTGTTATCACTTTATTATTGCTTCTGGAAAGAACAGAAGTCATTTGTCTTTCCAAACACAATCGCTATAAATAATGAAGGAAGTTCTGTAACGGGGATAATAAACTGTCAGTTGTATTTTTACAGCAGCAAGACACATATCAGGATTGGCCTTGTGGAAATATAACTATGTAGAACAGCAATAAATATTGTTCCACATCTTTTTTTGTGATCTATTATTCTTATTTTTAATTGCTACAAACAACTACAACAGCACAGAACAGAAGGAGAGCTTTGGCATTCAGCAGGGATTTGGGTGCCCTCTGTGCTTTCCAAGATTTTGGTTGCAGGATTTTTACAACCCCAGACCTTCTGCAGAAGTACTCCAGTTCATCCTCAGGGACTGGTCCTTTCATTTTCCTGGGAAGCTGATTTTTTTCTCCCTGTCCATACAAGTACTGCCCTGTAGCATTTGTCAAATACTGTTGCATTTTTTACAGTGGTGCCACATGAAGGCACTCATTCCCTAACATATAGTTTTATAACAAGATAATATGCTTCCTCTACACAGGGGCAAAACTGTCCAAAAATGTTTCTAAGTAGACTCTGAGGCATGATGTAGACTTTCTGAGCCAGCTGGTCCCTTATCTTGTCATAGTTCACATCTCCATAATCCAAATAAAGTAATCGTCAATTGTATTCACTTTAGAAATATCAGTTCCTAAAATAACTTTTCAGTGGGATTTAGACATTGTCCATGTGACTTGATATAAAATGTAAAAAGTATAAACATAATTTTTCCCTCTATGTCTTCAAAGACAGCTTCAGTGGGCTCATCAGGCGAACATGGACCACTGACTGAAAGGAGGCATCTGAATCACCCACAGAGCACTATCAGGTGAACAAGAGAAACGTCTCTCACGTGTGTTTATCTGATGGGAGGAAGCAATAGCAAGTAGGCTGAGAATGTCTGAGAACACCCATTTTGGTGGGAATACTGCAATACCACCCCAGCGAATTCTGTGCTAATGCTGCCAAGGCTTCACATTTACTTATACATTGGCTTTGCTGGTATACATTTATTAAAAATTGTGGTTCATACAAAGAGAAACAAATGACACATAGAGGTATAAAGGGTAAGCAATTGGAAACTCAGATAAGGAATGGAATATACCCTCTCTGACAGACTGGGTCAGGTAATCACTTCAGGGAAGAAGACATAACTGGAATAACTGACCAGTTTTGAGAACGCAACCGACAAACTTTATCCAAAGTAAAATATAGTAAATGGACATCGTAATCTCTAATGGCTAAGAACTGTTGGAAAGCAAGTATAAATTCACTGTGTAATAGAAAGAATAGAATAGAAGAATATAAAGAATATAAAGTCCAGTGGCATATGGAAGATAAGTTTGTTCTGAACATGCTTGCTCCACCGTATTTCCATTTCACTTGAGCTAGATATTTTGTCTATCTTTCCATTCTTTTGATTTGTAAAGTAACAAGAATAGTATTCCTCTAGCATTAAAGAATGCTACACTCTTTAGGCCATGTGCAACATAAAAGATTTTTAGGCTCTTAAGTATTACCGTAATGGCAATATAACTAATTCTGATAGAACAAATGCATTTGATATTTCAAGTTGCTTGTTGTTTCCTTTATTTCTTAAACCAGAAAAAGATGCATCACATTGATATCTTATATAGTCTGATGATGCTCAGAACAGTATGCACAAATAAGAGACAGGAACTGAGGAAGAAAAATTGCCTCTGGATGGCCAAGAGGTAAAAATTAATAATTGAGAAGAATTTACAACTGTGAACACAAACAAGCATACATGCATATACACACCTCCATACAGAAACACATTATTATTACTTCTTTAATGATTTACTAAAGTGATAACTGTGGTATTATAAGAAAATCTCTGCACCATTCTGAGAACTGAGTGCAAATCCACAGAGAAAAAGATCTTTTCTCAAATTGTACATGAACACATTTCCCAGCACAATATAGTAAGAGAGAGATTTTGCACCAACATGAACATCCAGAGTAGTTTCTACTCAAAAAGAAGCAATGTAATAACCAGGAAAAAGATCAGAAACTAAACCTGCCATATGGTGATTAAGAATCTTAAGAGTTGGGGCTGGCCAGTAGAGTAATTTGAAACTTGGTGACTTTTCTGGTTAATTACTGAGTTTTGATTGCATAGAAATATTCATTATGATCTTAAGATATTTTTGTAAATTTCTATTCTGAAAAGTAATCTACAAACAGTTCTCTAATACAGAGAATTTTACCTCTGTTCTGTGAATTATGTGAACAATGTGAATGGGGCAAACATTTGTGAGAGTTCATAAATGTATAAGAAGACATTGTTATGTCAGCTTTTTCTCTCTAGGGAAGCAAATGTATGAACCAAAGGGTTATTTTGAGCAATGTGCTTTTAAGCTTTTTTAGCAATTTCACTAATTCTATTGTTTGCCACAGACCTTTTCTGAATGATTTAAAAGAAAGGCAGGAGGGCAGATGGGATAGGAAAAATACAAAACTGAGCTCTTTGTTAAGATTATCAAGTGAGTGAGTTCAATATCAGCTGCTCACCATTACTGGATATTAAAGGTCTCAATCCCATGAAAAATTATGCCCAAATTTCAGGTTGACATCATTGATTGGTTTAGCAGAGCCAGGATACCCCAGAAGATGGAGAGAGATTTTAAAAAACAGAAGGTCAGCATTTATTGCAAATTCAGGAAGAGCAGAAAAATCTCTCAGAGTTCACTGGATCTAGGGAGAATGGTCCTTCTTGGATCACTATGTTTATGAGCTTCCCAGTCACACCCTATAAATATGACCAAAGAGCAGGTCATAACCAAACTTCTCATTCTGCAGCTAGGTAGACACTGCCATCTTAGTTTCCACATTAAGTTTCAAGTATCCTTGTTCCCTCTTGAACTTGGATTTTGAAGTGCGACTAATTGCTATTTTACAAATCCTTTATGCCACAAGAATTCCTAGAGAGCCTAGGGAGGCTGGTGCTCCGTCAAGACAAACAATTTATGAACACATTAGTGACACATGCATTAAGAAATGGGCTTAAAGTCTAAACTCGACAAAGCATCTAGAGAGCAGGAGGTGGCACAAAGTGAATGCAACTTGGTCTCACCACAGGGTATGAGTTGCGGATTTTTTTTCTGAATTTATACTCTGGTAACATGCTAAAGGTTTTATGTCTCTCTCTATATTGCTAATCAAAGAAATTGAGATGTTTCTAATTACAGACTGCTATAAAACTGAAAAATAAAAGTGTTTCTACAATTAATGGAAGTTTTACCTGTTATCGTTGTGGTATAATTTAAGCCAGACTGTTATGTATGTAAATTTCAGACAATAACCAGCAAAAGCACTGATTTTAAATATTTTATGTCAGTATGCATATTTAATACACATGGAAAACATTGTATCTCTTGTAACAACTCTAGCAAACAATTCCGATGGAATCAGTCACTGTATTTTTTCTGTTCCTGTTTACTCTCTCCCAAGTCAGACTTCACTAGTCTGCCCGAAACCAGTCACAGATGCTGCACCCTAACTCTAATTAAAGTCCACCTCTCTTTGGCTGAAGAACTTCAATTCTATCCTACATATTCATATTTTGCAGCAGGCATTGTGAAGAACTGATAATCAGACCAGATCCTTGGGATAAAGTTATGTTAAGCACGGTGAAAGGAAAGAAGCAGTAGGGGAGCACAGCCTTTCTGATCCATCTGTTAAATTTGAACCTTTCTGTGGCGCAAGGACATGATCCTGAGCTCCTGATCCAGGGTTTGCTGTACGAGTGACTTGAACCAAAACACCAGGGGTTCCCATTAAGGTATGAAAATCTTTCAGCCGCACTCAATCTTTTTCTCCTGTTTTGCATCAACAGATTTGCCTCGCTAGAGGCTGGGATTAAAATCAAGGGCAGCTTGCATATATCGGAGAAACACACTCTTATTTTAATTTGAGCTGAGATATATGGGAGCGAAGGGTGCCTTTTAACAGAGCAAACATCTTTAATGATGCCTAGCCTGTCTCTCCACCCATCCAGCTTTTCCTACCAGATGCCCTACTCTAATTTCACATGCCTGTCTGTGTTTCTTTCAGACCTTAACATTAAGGGGAATATATGCTGTTTGCCTCTGGATGTTCCATCATTGCTGTATTAATTGCTGGGTTGTAGTGCCTTCTCATTATACTGATGGACTGGCAGGTGGATCATGCTGCACTCAAGGGGCACTGCAGTTTGGCAGCTGAAATTTCCAGCTTTGTGAAGAAAAGGAAACCAGGTTTCTGAAAGCTATTAAGAACTAAATTTAGCAAAAATGAGGTCGTGAGAAAGCAGATTCTGGGGGAGGCTTTTTTTTTTTAACAGTGAGTTCTATAAAGTCAGTGTTGCCACAAGGAATAGTGATGCATGAGCAGTGTCTGGAGTCTGCTGAAAGACAAAACTAAAAGTCACTTCTTACTTACTTACTTACTGCTCATAGTGAGAAGGCCATACAGGGGAGGGCTGGGAAGGACATTGTATGTTCAGTTATTAAGGACATCTATTAGTTTGCCTCTAGAGATAGATCTTCTTATCTGACCAACAGTATTTATGTTATTTGTTAAAATTCTGACCTGCTTTATATAACTACTTTTCTAGGTTGTCTTTTATTTCTGATGCTAGCCAACTTTTATTTATAATAATATTTATAATAATATTTTACACTATGTCACAAATACATCACTAATTTTGAATCATGACACCAGTCTGTATATGGCCATACACATTACATGAAAAAAAGATATAGCAGTGGAATGAATTTTAAGGTTGTAAAATCAAGTGCTCAGATATTATGAAGCACCAGAATTAAGGCTACGTGAGCAGTATTCCTTCCACCCCCTTAAATTCATGAAGCGTTAAAGACTTTGCGATTACTTGATCATTCAATATATGTGATGTAACATTCACTTTGTTAGCAGGGATTCAGTATTTCTGTTTATCCACATTCTTTAATGAGAGGCTTTGTACGTCTTTGTAAACATCATTCAAATCCTGAACCAAGGGCAACATAATTAATTTCTTCAAGGTTTTTCCTCAGGTAATGCCTTTCTAACATTTTAATACTTTCTACATATTGAAAAAATCAATCTTCAGAACACTTCTGCAAGGTGAGATAAGGTGTGGTTGTCTTCTTAACAGATACTTGTTGGACTTGCCAGGACGGTCCCTGAAACTTATTTGTCCTATGTAGATATGCCTTGGTTCCTGTGGAGGGAAAAAATAAAAAAATCACATGACTCCATAATAAATGTCAGCGGAATGAATTAATTTGCATAGGATATAGTCATAATGGTGGCATATCTTAACTTGTAAGATTCTGATTTAATGAGACTAACACTTGCTTTTGGAAGCAATTTCCTTTTTTTTTATTAAAAAAAAAAATCTCAGCAGTATATATTGTAGGGTTATATCTACTCTCTGCATGAGTCATCTTCAGGAATGGCATCTTTAGGTCTGTAGCATAACCCTCTAATGATTTCAAAGCTAAATGATTAAGAAATAGAGAAAGATTCAATTGCTGACAGCATTTTTCTTTCAAACTATTTGTAAGTGATGTGGACCTGTCACTAAAGAGGATAGAGATGCTTGCTTTATTAACCATTTGCAAACAAAAATGTTGAGACTCAAGGTTCACAATTTTTTTCTGCAAAGTCTGTACAGAGGCACAGCTAAAAATTTCTGTCTAGATCTGCTGGATAGTTGTACTTTTTTTTTCCCCTCATAATGGTTCTGTGTGTATGTATGTGTGTACAAAAAAAATTGTGGTTTTCCACAGAAGAGATCTTATAGAAAGAGTCCTTTCGAAGTGGGAGAAGCCTGTGGGCTGGGATCCTGAGTGGCTCTGTGGCAGTGGAGGAAGCGCACTGCCAAAGTGAGCTGAAATTAAAGTACTGACAGGATCTTGAGGAACTGGGAATAAATGATCAGTGGAATGTGTTTGAATACTTCTTTTAGCATCCCCGCCGCCTGCCTCATCTTCCTAAACTTTTCCTTTTGCCTTTCTCCTGATCCTGCCACTGCTTCTTCTCTTAGAGCTACAGCATGACTTCTGTCTTTGGCAACTTCTGACTATTGCCTCAAATAAAGGCTGAAATATTTTACCCAAATTTAAAGAAAACAACCAACCATATCAACAAAAGAGCCAAAGGCAGATGCTCAGCTTCTGAAACAGACGTTCATGCTGGGCCACTGTTGGAAGCAGTGAGCTAGATGAATTTTAGTTTCACTTGATGTTCTAATGAAATTTCAGCATACCTATTTTAAGTGTGGCGACACAGATGGAAGTCAGGATGTCAGAATGCATTGTGAAACCCTGACCCCTGACAATGCATTGAAATACTGAGGTTTTGTAATCAAGTCAGATAATGTCTTCATTCCAGCATTTCTCTATCTGCTAGAACCCACCCCTTCTGACATCAGTTTGTCATTATAAATGAGTTCCTTTCCACTTCTAAAACCCTTTAATATTATTACAAAGCTATCACTACCGTAGTAGCAGATGGCAAGCAGTCTGAAGTCTTCCCAGCCATGTCAATGCTGAAATCTCTCTCTCTCTGAACTCAACAGCATATTTCATCAGAGAAAACCAAGGAGCAAGCATCAATAGGAGAAGTCTGTGTAGAATGCTTAGAAAAGTGTGCAAATCCCTCTGGTGTTCTACAGTGTGGATAGCACTCAAGCTTGAAGGTTATAAGATACCAGGAGTTCTCTCAAGGCTTGGATCCTGAAAAGACTTGTGTATGTATTTAATTTGATGCACCCTGAGTAGTCCCAGCTGCTTAAAAAAAAACCCCAAAACCTGTGCACAAGCCCTCAGCAGAATACAGAGCTCAGGCCTGTCAGTCTGCAAATAGTACAGAATGCCTATGGATACTATATAATTGATTCCCTTACCAGAAAGCCTATTTAAACTCCAAATTTAAACAGTGTTGGTGGTGATGATGACAGTCTTTCTACCATGTCTCCACCGGGAAAAGAACCACTCATGGAACAGCAGTTTGTGCAGAAAAAATTAAATGACATTTTCATGGAAAGACCCAATTTCCTAGCTGCAGGAAGTGTTAAGATGTGCAAACAATTTAATCTGCTGGACATGAAGTATTTTCAAAGCTTCACAGCTCCAGGAGTGTGAGAAAGGAACTTCCTGGAGAGCGAAAGAAAAGTTTTCAAGACAGAGGAAGGGTGAGATTGCTTTTCACAGTTATTTCTTTATTAAAAAAACAAACAGGGCAAATCAGCAATTAAAGTCCCAGACTCAAAACCAATTTCAAAGCAGTGTGTGTCCACACATCAATCTCAGTAGACCTTTGTCGTGGTTTAATCCCAGCTGGCAGCTAAGCACCACACAGGCACTTCCTCATCCCTCCTCCCCACAGTGGGATGGGGAAAAGAAGGGAAAAATACCTTGTGGGTTGAGATAAGGACAGTTTAATAGGATAACAAAGGAAGATAATAATAATAACAATAACAGTAATAATAACAACAACAATGACAATAACAATAACAATAATAAAGTGATATACAAATGCAATTTCTAACCACCCGGGGAGGCAAAAACCCCAAATGATGCCCAGTCTGTTTCCAAGCAGTGATCCCACCTCCCGGTTCTATCCCAGGATAGAACCTTTAGTTCTATCCGGAGCATGACGTTCTATGGTGGGGAATATCCCTTTGGCCAGGCTGGGTCAGCTGTCCTGGCTGTGCTCTCCCAGCTCCTTGTGCACCTGGCAGGGCGTGGGGAGCTGAAAAGTCCCTGACTTAGTGTAGACACTACAACTACCTAGCAACAGCTAAAAACGTCAGCGTGTCTTCAACTTTATTCTCATCCTAAATCCAAAACACAGCACTATGCCAGCTACTAAAGAAAGAATTACCTCTATCTCACCTGAAACCAGGACAACCTTGTATAAGTCTATGAAGTAAATAGGTAGACCTGGTAGTATCAAACGCTGAAATAAACTCAGCCTGTGTGAGACTGAGGAGTCCAGAAATATGACTCTGGGTTAAAAGCTTGTTAGTGCTCATTTTCAGTAATGTGTGAGTATTTCAGGCATAAAATTAAGGTTAGGCATGTTGCTGATTAGGAGACGTAGTTGTAGGAGTGTCCCACGGTCTGAAATGTACTGCACCAGGCAGTGGTAAAGAGCTAGGCATGCCAGCTCTGTGGTGAGGCCATAGCCATCATAAAGAACAAATGTGGTTACTCACATAATGCCAGATGTGATCTGGGTTGCAGAAGACATTAATTATCAGCAACATATGAAATTATATTTTCCAATTTTTATTTTACTAATGCTCATAAATAATAACACGGCCCATTTTACTGATCAGGCTACTTCAAGAAAGTTACTTTCTGCAGCAGCACCTAAAGAAATGTGAACAACTGCTCTACCTAGGATCCGCTGTATAATACAACCTAGATCGATGTGTTTCTGTAACAGACTTCACCAAACCCAGAACCATTCATGGAGTTACAGGTAAATGAGATTTTTTCATTTGTACTCTACTTTACAACTCAGTACATATCATCTCTTTCACAGTAAAGAAGGAAGTGAAAATAAATTTCAGAGCAGAATATACTTCAGACAAAATATTTCTTTAATCAACCTTCCTCTGTCTTTCTTGCAGTCCCTCAGACTGCAGCCTCTATTAGTATTTTTAAGAAGGAGAAACAATTTTATAGATATGCAGACGTCAATCTAGTATTTAGTATAATCCGATATGTACACTTGTTAACAAGGAAAGAGAGCATAATTAGAAATCATGAAAGGAAAGACAAGCTTACTTTCCCTCCCAGAACAGTCAGATTCTGGTTTAATTAAGCAACAGGCATAGAAAAAACAACACGAGTGGACTGAAAAAGCCACCCAAAAAGTGAAACCATTTGGGAAGGTAATTTTGTCTGTAAGATTAACAAAATTCTGCAAATTTGATGCTTTATAAATTTACATGCTTCATGACAAGCTGAAATTAGTGTTTTTCGTAGTCATATTACAGGGGTAGAATTCACATTGATTATTATAAATGTATAAATGCTACACAAATACATCTGGGAGCTACAGAATTCTGTTTGCAATGCTTATTATTTTGGCAGGACCAGCACCACAGAAGTAATGCTACCATTCAGACAGAAGAATAGCATGGGATAGAGTGAGTGTTCTTACAGATCAGAAAAAAAACACTCAATAAAAAAGACCTACAGAGAAATTGTGTGTTGAGAAATGAGGATGAAAAGGGAGAGTATTGTGATACAGGAAGAAAAGCTTTCATTTCTTGACACAGAACCAGCAAGTATGGAGGAAAAATGATCTTGCACACCCAAATTATGTGTTATATAACCACAGTAATGTATTTCAGGGGAAACCCAATCATCTCCCCTCCGTGCATCTTCCCCTGGTGCCACACTACGGTCTTTTACAGACCAGTCCCTTGGTGACAGTTTGCATGATGGGCATTGGGGATACACTGAAAGGGAGAAAAAGCAATGTTTCCAATGATAATGCAGAATTTCTTACACCGCTTCGCAATTTGTTGCAGAATTTCCCAGAAATTCAGATGATACTATCCAGAATCAAACTGGATTGCTGAGGGAACTCAGCAACATGAAAGATAGCCTTGTGAAGCAACACTGGCTTGGCAGTGTAAGTGTACAAACTCTTAATTGTTACAGGGAAAGTAATATCTGCTTCTTTACACAGATGAGTACATTTGATTCCTAATTCACAAGTAACCTTAGCGAGCATAGTCTTCCTTGTAAACAGACTTCATTAATGGCAGGTTATTTGAAGCAAAACTCTCATTAGGAACAAAACTGATGCCCCAAAAGGCTGGTATGTTGGTGTTTGCCTTCTGATAAATTTATATGAAACTTGTTTCAACTAACTGTAGGCTATATTTTGAATAGACTGCCAGAAACACAATTCCAGTTAACAAAACTGCCCCTCAGCAAGCTATTAAATGCAGTAAGATATCATTTTACTATGGGATGTTACAGTGGTGACAACAAAGTTGTAGAGTTCCAGTTCCTGAGCGAGGTGAGGAAGGAGAGGAGTGGTGTAGAGATCCTGGACTTTTGGACAGCATATTTCAGCTTATTCCGGAAACTGGTAAGATGGATCCCATGGGAGACAGCTCTGAAGGGTAAAGGAGCTCATGAAAGCTGGCAGGTTTTTAAGGACAGCATCCTGACAGCACAAGAACAATCCATCCCAATGCTTAGGAAAACAAGCAGACATAGCAGGAATCTGGCTTGGCTAAGCAGGGAATTTACGGCAGTGCTCCAATGCAAAAGGGCTGAATACAGAAGTAGTAGTCAGGGACAGGCTACAAAGCAGAAAGTCAGAGCCACTTTCTGACCATGCAGGGATGGTGCTGGGAAAGCCAAAGCTCAAGTGATGCTCAGACATGCAAGGGGCATCAAGAGCAAAACTTCTATGTTAGTATTAAAGTTAGAGCTTCCATTAAAGTTAGCACTAAAAATGTGGGTCTGTGGATCATTTCTGATTAGGGTAAGTGATTTAGTTGTAGTGGACACAGATAAGGTTCAGGTGTAATAAGATGTCCCAGGCCTCTGTGTTTAGTGAAAAGGTTCAAGGAGGACAAGACAGACCAGAGTGAATAAGGGTCAAGTCATAGATTGCTTAAGACTGCTCAACACATAAAAATCCATGGCACTCAATAGGTTACACTCAGTGGTGCTGAGAGAACTGGTTGATGGCCTCCAACATCTTCAAAAGGCTGTGGAGGCTGAGGGAGGTTTTTGATGAGTGGAGAAAGGTAAATGTTATATTCGTCTTCAAGAAAGGATGAAAGGATGATCTCAGGAACTAATGACAAATCAAACTTTTGTATAGTACCTTAGAAAATCATGGAGCAAATCCTTCTGAAATATATTTCTGGACACACAAAGGAGAAGTAGGTGGGTGGGACCATCCAGCATGGATTTACCAATGGCAAATCATGACTGACAAACCTGATTGACTTCTACAATAAAATGACTAGATATCTGGACAAAGGGAAAGCAGTGGAAATCATTTATCTCAACATTAGCAAAGCTCTTGACATTGTCTCCCACAATATTTTTGTATCCCAAGTCAAGACATTGAGGTTCAGATGGATGGACAACTAGAATGGGTAAAAAGTCTAGGTGGATGTTTGTGCTCAAAGCATAGTTGCTAACAGGTCATTCTCTGGAGTCTGATAACAGTGGAGTACCACATGGGTATGTACCGGCACTCCTACGCTTTTTAACAACTATGTCAATGGCCTGGAGGAGGCAAGAGAGTCCATGCTTGTCAGGCTTGCAGATGAAGCTAAATTGGGGCAATTGGTCTATACCTCTGAGGTCAGGGCTGCCATTCAGAGGAATCTAGACAGTCTACAGAAATGGACCAACAGGAAGTTTATGAAATTCAACAACCGCATGTGAATTCTTCTCCCTGGGAAAAAAGAGCCCTGGCAACTGTGCAGTCTGGAGCAGGCCAAAGAGCAGGTCTGCAGGGAAGGCACTGGGGGTTCTGGTGCACAGGAAGCTGTGCATGAACCATCAGCACTTGGGCAGCATGACTGTGGCCTGTCCATGCAGGGATAGGGTTATCCCACTGCTCTCATCACTCAGGAGACCACATCTAGATATCTCATCAGGTTTTGGGCCCCCCACTACAGGAAAGACACTGATAAACTGGTGTGAGTTCAGTGGGGACCCACAAGCTGGTTATGGCTGGAAGACTTGCTCTGCAAGGACACCCTAAAATGGAAAGGAGAGGAAAGGAAAGGAAAGGAGAGGAAAGGAAAGGAAAGGAGAGGAAAGGAAAGGAAAGGAAAGGAAAGGAAAGGAAAGGAAAGGAAAGGAAAGGAAAGGAAAGGAAAGGAAAGGAAAGGAAAGGAAATTATCTAGTCAACTGCCTGACCACTTCAGGCTGACCAAAAGTTAAAGCATCTTATTAAGGACAATGTCCAAATGCCTCTTAAACACTGACAGGCTTGGGGCATCAACCACCTCTCTAGGAAGCCTCTTCCAGTGTTTGACCACTCTCTCAGTAAAGAAATGCACCCCAGGATGCAGTTTGCCCTCTTGGCTGCCAGGGCACTCTGCTGATCAGCACCCCCAGATACCTTTCTGCAGGGCTGCTCTCCAGCCACTCCTCTCCCAGTTTATACTTGTGTCTGGCATTACTGCATCCTAGGTGCAGAATCTGGCACTTCAGCTTGTTATATTTCATCTCATTAATCATAGCCTAATGCTCCAATTTGTCTAGATCCCTCTGCAAGGCCTCTTGTTCCTCAGGAGAGTCAGCAGCACCTCCCAGTTTGGTATTATCAGCAAACTTCCTAATGGTGCCTTCAACTCCTGCCTCCAGATCTTTAATAAATATATTGAACAAAACTGGCCCTAGAATTGAACCCTGAGGAACACCACTGGTGACTGGTCACTAGCCAGATGTAGCCCCATTCACTACAACTCTTTGAGCCCTGCCCTTCAGCCAATTCTTCACCCAGCGCACTGTGAACCCACTCATCCCACAGTTGGACAACATGTCCAGAATGATGCTGTGAGGGACAGTATCAAAAGCCTTACTAAAGTCCAGAAAAACTTCATCCACCACCTTCCCTTCATGCACTAGGCATGTGACTTTATCATAAAAGGATGTCAAATTAGTTAAACAGGACTTTCCTTTTGTGAACCCTTGTTCACTGTGCCTGATGATTGCATTATTCTTTAAATGCCTTTCAGTAGTACCCAGTGTAAGCTTCTCCATAATTTTTCCAGGAACTGAGGTTAGATTAACAGGACTGCAGTTCTCTGGATCTTCCCCCACACCCTTTTTGTAGATTGGAACACTGGCTAGCTTATAGTCAGCAGGGACCTCCCCAGACTACCAAGACCTTTGGTAGATGATCAAGAGAGGTCCTGCCATAACATCCCCTAGCTCCTTCAGTGCTCTGGGATGAATCCTATCAGGTCCCATGGACTTGTGAACATTCAGTTGATACAGCTGGTATACCAGAAAGAAGGTATAGGCACAGGCTGGCTCAGTCTGGTGGAAAGGTGGATCCAGTGGGGGCTGAAAGCAGCCCCTGGTATTTGCAGAGAGGTGGTCAAGAAGAGGGAGCCAGAGAGACAAGGGACATCAGCTGGACCAAGGAAAAGAGGTTCAGACAGGACTTGAGGAAAAGACTTAAGGCCAGGTTGGATGAGGCTTTGGGCAACCTGGTCTAGTGGAGGGTGTCCCTGCCCATGGCGGGGGGGTTGGAACTAGATGGTCTTTGAGGTCCCTTCCAACCCAAACCATTCTGTGATTCTATGATTCTATGACTTTTCCCCTGGGGCCAGGGGGACAGTGGTGTAGGCTGCCCAGGGAGGCTGTGTCAGCTCCATCCCTCCTGGGGACTCTTGGACAGGTGTCAGCTGTAACTTTTAGAAACTGAAGAACTCCACTAAGGACACTTCACTAATTTGAAATTGTGATATACTAAACTGAGAAGCTAAGAAAGCATGTCTATTCATGTGGGAATGAAAGATAATTTAAAGATATGCTCAGAACTTTATCTAATACACAAGGACACTTTCAGCTATATTGTGCTACTTCTGAAGGTGCAGGAGAATGCAATATTTACTTCCACAAAAGAAGCTGGATAACTCTCAAATTGGTATAATGAAACCTTTCAAGCCAAGAAGCACTCTTAGGCCTCAGAGGGAGTAAATAAACAAAGATAGCCAAATTACCTCTCAGATTCCATTTCACATTGCTAGACTTTATATTAGGTATTTACTCACACATCTTTTGTTATAATGGAAGTATTTTACTCCAGAACTAAAGTTTTTATCTTTCCATAATGTCATGAAGAAAATACAATCTAATCTTTTGCTATGACTACAGGAATATGATCACACACGTCCATTGGTATCTGTGCTTTTCTACACAGAAAATCACAGCTCAGGAAAAATAAACTGAAGAGAGAATAAAGAACTCCAGCTGTACGGAAGAGAGCTTATAAAGAACACTGATGACTTAGAGATATCATTATGGAAGCAGCAGTGTAAAAAAAAAAAAGTTCTTGTAACATGCATATTTAATTAACAAAGTGATATTGTACCTCAGTTATGATAAACTAAGTGATTTATCTCGCTTGCCTAAGCACTATCCAGGACTTATTTTTACCCATGGAAGAATTGTAGGTTCAGCTGTGAAACAATGCAAACTCAAGTGGTCTCCAAGTATGAGATTTCAAATTGTTAATATTGAAAAGTGCATTACTACCACATAGTACATATTTTACATAGTCTTAAACAGCAATTAAAGTAAAAGGGTTTCCATCACTTAATTAGTGGATACTTTTATGGTCCAAGTCTCTCTGAAGTCTCAATATTTCTGAACAAAACCAGTCAAAATGCTGTCCATTTTGAATGTCCGTAGCACAGACTAAGATCAGGGAAATCTATCTTTGAAAGATTTCTGTGAAGCTTTGTATTACAAAAGAGAGTACTAAAGTCATTTCCTCATGTACTAAAGTGTCACTGCAATTCCAGTTTCAAGCTCTGTCAGGGATGATTCTAGCATACATGCCCAGATACCTCACAAGAGCTTGAGATCAGTCTTTCTGAGTTCTCATTTGTGCTTCCTTTGAACTTAAAATGTAAACCCTTTCTTTCAAATATCAGTTTTATGGATTTCTTTTGCAACTGTTTCTTACAGGTCAATGGAACTTTTAATTATTACATGGATATAATGAGCTTTTTTTTTTTCCTAAAAACATGTTGCCTGGCATCAGACAATCAATCGGTGAGATTGATGTGAGTGTATGACAAGTGTGGGTTATTCCACTGCTTTAAAAAGTTGAAGAATAAATGAGGGTGAGCTCATAAACTCTTGGCAAGGATTCCCTCTAGCATAAGTTAGTCATTTTTGTACCGAACACACCATGGACTGGCCTTCAATCACCCCAGGAAATGTGAACACATGCACTTGTGGAAAAAATAATGACACAGAAAGGTATATAACTGAAAGACTGTTTTTTATTTGCCACAGTATACTTAACATGCCTCACTGGGTCAGGACACTATGCAGGCTGGGGCAATAAACTGGCAACTGTAAAAGTGAAAGCTGGTAAAGGTTCTTACAGCACAAACATGAAATACTACAGCACAGTATGGAATTTTGATTGAGACTATTTACACATATTTCTTCATTGTTCACTCTCACCATTTCTGAAAGGATATGATAATTATGGGGAAATTCCTTTTCAGGTTTTTAATAATAAGAGGATTTTGCAAGGGTAGTTTTTAGATCATCACTGTACACAAATGTTGATGGGGTTTGTTCTATGGAAATTAGGAGCCCTGGGATGAAAAAGATAGCTAGAAGGCCTTTCTTCTATCTATAGAAGGGCTTGAGGAGCACTGCTTTGCTGATTGATGAGTAGAACATTGAAAGTTAATTCAGCTGCAGAGATGTGGTGGGATACTAGCAGGCAGAAAACGGTAACTGAAATAGATTCATACAGTTCAATGTTGGCTATGACTATAAGATAATTTATTCTGAACCTCTGGACATCACAAATAATTTGTTTTCACCAGGTTACCCTTCATAGCTCAGTTACTGGTGCTTGATAAAGAATTAGATGCCTTTGACTAAAGCACAGTTTCTGATATACACCCAGTTTTGAACTGGAGAAATGAGGAATGGGGTTCTATGATGTCCCTTGACTTTTTTTTCCCCTGCTTTTCCCATTGATCCAGTCCATCTAGCTGTTAAAAATGTTTTTTCCCCCTTTTTGAATTTTCAGGTTTCTATATATTGTTTCTCTTTTTTTCTTCTCTAGATTAAAGAACTCTTTCCTGATGAGAAAATGGCTAGAGACCACAATCTAGCAGAGCTGAACACTGAAAAGCACTTTCTCTATTATATTCACAGAATAGAAAGAACACATTTTGGAGAGGCAATAAAATTTTTCACATCAATGGGGCAATTCCTTGGTGGAGACACTGCTTACAAACAGCACCTTTTTATTATATTCATATTTGTCTTCACTTTGGTATTTAACAACTGTAATCAAATGATGGAGAGCTTGAAGTATCTCACTGAAGTATTCTTCATTTCTTTAACATATTTCATAATTCCACTGTAGTTTGTACTTTCCCTTTAAAAACTTTGGACCTCTACATTTTATAAAATAATTTGCTAGTAACTTCACAATGTCTCATACTGAGTGAAATCACCTTGTACACCCACGTCCATTTTATATAGTAATTTATATCTTACTTGTGTTTCCCCAATATTACCTTCAGGGTTCATGCTTTTTCTTTACCTATTTTTTAAGCCTTTTTTCCTTGCAGAGTCACTGATACTGAGGCAAAAATCCAGTTTTTTTAAGATGTGGACTGAATATCTTATTTCTAAATGCAGACATTTGCTTCAAATTGTAGCAAGGGGTCTAATGTTTGAAAGAACCTAGGCTAGAAAGAGATCAGGAGGACTACATAACCCATCCTCACTGTTCATTTGCCACTGTAGTAATCTTTATATCATCTTGCAAATTAGTTTTCGTTTTATGTTTCTTCTAGACTATTGATGAAAATGTTGAGTAGCATCAGATCTGATACTACATATAGTGCATGTAGGAACCACATAGCTCCATTGCATGATAATGCTATATTAATTTTTGTGATTTATCAACTTACTCTGCTTAAATTAACTCCTAGTTAATATTGCATATGGTTCTGAATGATAATCCTAATTTCATATACCTAATGTTGTGCAGAACTCAGTCAGGTACTGAAGAAAAATGTTTACAAATGACTGCATGTACAAAGTTTTGTTTTGTTCTGTTTTTTTAATGGTAAATGGCATGAGGCTTGCTTTAATCATGATAAAAACTCCCTGTTGATCAATATTTAATTTGGCACCCATCACCTATCCAGGTCCTTTGCACATAAGTTGCTCTTCAATAGGTTCCCAGGCAGCACTGGTGAATGGCATCACATTGCCATTCTCACTTTGCACTTCTCCTTTCATGATGTTTCCACTGGCCCAATCTTTCCTCTGGATGAAGTCTCTACTATTCAGCATGCCAATTGCTCCCCCTAAGTTGGTCTAAATCGGTCAGACTTCCATTTCTCCTCTGCAGCTGAAGTTATTCAGTAGTCTTTTATCTTTTTAGACCTTACAAGAAATGCATTGTTATAAAGGCAAGGTTTGGAATTTTTTTTTTTATTATCCTACTTACTAGGCGTAACTGGAATTCTGAGACAAAGCCTTAAGGTAAACCAAGAAACTCTAGGAGGACCACAACAGAGGAGGATAGAGTCTTTGAGAAAAAAAAACAGAAACAAAAACTTTTTAGGTAATCATGCTTGAATAAATTTTGATACGTTATTATCAGATGGTCCAAAATGATTAATATAGTGTTGAAAGCATTTTTGGTGCACAACACTGAAAGAATAACTTTTTATATGTTATGGAAACATATATGAAAATGTGTAATTCAGCTATCATTGAATTTTTCCAGTGAAAACAGGATTGAAATCTCTTTGTTTCATACTTTCTCTATGAAAACTATACTCTCCATTTACTGTTGAAGGTACAAATCAATTTCCTGAGTTATCTATTTCTACGTTATTCTTCAGACCTTGCTAACTATCCAAAAGAAAACCATCTTAAAATCATGCTGTTTTGAAATTCATTGTTTTTTCTATTCTTTCTGCTACACTGACTGTGGCTTACTACACCCTCTAGAATTCACCACAGCAATGGAATTTCCTTCCTTTAAATGTTTAGGAACTTGAAAAAGTCTATATGTAAGAGCAATCCTGTTGAACTCAGTTTGAACTAACTTCATCCCATTCTAACAGCCATCAGCGTATCTACAGAAATAAGCACTGGCACAATGAAGAAAAATAGCTGTAGTCCCTTTCCATTTTCAAAGTTCCCATCCAGCAAAACATACCAGTATGGATTGAACATTAAGCACATGTTTCAATCCCCCCACAGTCATATAAGCGTTTAAGAATGTGCTTTGCTTAAGTGCTGCTTCAATCAGACTGACAGCAATTTGACTTAAGCATACGCTTAATTGCTTTGCTGGATTGGGATGGGATGGGATAACTAATGTGTTTAAGACTGGAAATGGTCTGCATATGGAGTGAAGGCAACGTGATACTATCACAGAGATTTTGGGATCTGCACAGACCACCACGTGCTTCCATTTCTTCACCACTGTTGTTTGTTATGTTCCGGTTCACCACAGCATCTAGACAAATGCCTTGCCATAGAACAGATGTAGGATGGGCACAGGTTACATCCTCTTCTGTATTACTTCACAAGCAGAGTAATGGTGAACCCAGGTCTTAACTGGGTCCCAAAATCTGGGTCCTGAAAGAAGGACTCCGTAGAGATGTGTTCTTTGGGAAAGTATAGGAAACAGCTACCTTGATACAACTGGTCAAAACTTGTCGCCTTCATGCCATAAAGATAACTCCTGTTTTGGCTTTTAAATCCGGCTTTTTGGTCCAAGTCGGGATTCCAGCAGAATTAGAACTGGGAAAAAGTATTGTAATTTTGAAGAATTAGGACTTCTTTTCTTTTAGTTTTTATAAAATTTAAGCTAATTAATTGGCTACCCCAGCTTTTGAAGATCTCGGAGTCCTTCATAGCAAAACAGAGAGTAAAAGAGGGCTTTTAGGATTTTCAAACTCTATGCTACATAAATAGAAAATGTCTTCAAGAACAGCTCTTCCTATGTTTTCTTAGATCAACAGGGAACACAGAAGTGCTGGAATTCCCAGTCCTGCAGTGAGTCTGCAACAGGGTAACTCTGAAGAAAAAAGCTTACAAGCATGTAGAATGCCTGACCCAGACACTGTGTACATATGAGAAGTATCCAGAGAACAACACCATCAATGTTCTTGTGATTCCAAAGCTTGGCAAATTCACTTGGTAAGTTTCATTGACCCCTTCTCATGCTTTGGAGGAAACTCACAAGTATAAAAAAAGAATATTTCTACAGAACATCTTGCTTTCTCACAAATATTTCAGAGAAAAAAGAAACTATTGTAAGGCTTCCAGCAAGCTCTAATCCTCAGGAGAAAGCCTTTGCTATTCAGCTTAACAGTGGCAGCTGTCCAAGAGAAGAATATGATGTACATGTTTGCAATGGCTTGAGATGCTGTCTCAAGTATAACAGTAATTCAGGGAATAAAATACTGACAATACGCAGCTCTGAATTACATCATCCTTAACCTACGACAAAAGAGATTGCATTGAGTAAAGGAGAGATTGGTGCCACTCCTCATTGCTGCAGGAAAAGTCACCATACCCCCATCTGTCACCCCAAACACTTGAACTCCATTGCCTTCTCTGGAGGGAATTATGGCTACAGCCCAGCTGCCTGTAACCAGAACCATAAATTCTGACAAGGTCATGCACATCAGTAAATACCAATTCTCACAGGGTGGGTGGACAGAGAGTGCCTGAACTCACGCCAAAAGGCACTCTGCACAATACAGAATTCAAGATAAAACACTCTCATATAATACAAGGAAATCATAGAAACACTGTTGAACAAGGTAATTGTAATGGATAATGGGCATTTGAGAATTTAATTTTAGCCTCCTGCTTTTTGCTATCCTGTACAGAAGGTATTCTGCTGTGTGCATCCTACCATTCGCTCAGCAGCACTGGCCCTACTTCTGACCAGGAAATATACTTTGAATGATATCGCTGGTTTAAATCTAACCTTCACCATGCCTCCTGCAAGGATTAATATGAGAATGCCACAGAAAGATCATCAGCAACCTTTGCTCTCATGCTGGAAGCAGACTCCTATATCAACTGAGGCTAGCTGGTGGACAAATACATTGCAAGGTCTACATGGTTTTGGGGTTGATAAAAGTTTATAGAGCCAGAGGTTGCCAGCAAATGCTTTACTACCGTTGGACGGTATAAATCAGATGGAATCATTTGCTTTTTTGTTAACTCCTGGAGAACAAGCTGAGAGCCTCGACTTCAGTGATAGTGAAGCCATCTCCTACTCCTGCTCCACATACTGCATTGTCCCTCTCAGCAACGAAGTTAACCGGGCAGCTGCCCACCGCTGGGGTAGCCCTACCAAAGGACACAGCCACAGCTGGTCAGCCAGGTTGGAGAGCCAGCACATAGGCACCGCAGAGGTGCACGTATGAGGAGCAACACGCGCAGATCAGTGCAGGCAGAGCACCTGATCAGGGCTCAGGAGCAGGGGTGGGAGGCCAACAGCACATTCAGTCGAATGAAAAGGCTGCAATAAACTCCCTGAGCCCAGTGTGGTTTCTAACACTGAGACTCATTTGAAACCAATGACCTGATTTCAGATCAGGTCAGGCAGAAACCACCTCTGCAGCTGCCTCTGCCCTCCCGGCGCTCCCAGCTGAGCAGGCACAGCCCCTGGCAGGCACGGCTGCCCGATGGCAAACACAGCTCCTGCCTGGGGATCCTCAGCAGTGCCACCTCCCGTCACGGGGAACAGCACCACGAAACAGCTGCGCTCTTCGGCAGCTCACGGTTCAGTATCGCTCAAAGCGGAGCACCTTTTTCTTCTGCCTACCACCCCTTGTTCAGCACTGAAAAGTGCACACCATTTCCTATTCAGCTCACAAAGTGTGCATCACCTTTCAGGACTTTTTCTGTTGACTGGGACTGACAGCGGTGTGAAGATTAGGCAGCCTTTTAATCTTATACTAGCCATGATTACCATCAGCGGAGTAAAATTGCTTGGCAGTGCAGGTTGCAGACCAATAAAAGGTTCTCAGGGCAGAAAGCAGTCATACACTGAGTTAAGCTTCCATCCTATTCAAGTCCATGATGCCTCCCTGCAAAAACTGCATAACTTAATGACAGTTTTCTGGAGGAGTTTTCATGAGCCTTTATGACAAAGGCCATATTTCACATTAATAAAATTTCGCTATACACACACACACACACACACACAAAGAGAGAGAGAAAAAGGTTCATCTATTTCTCCTTAAATTACAAACCTGAACTTAATTCTTTTTATCTTAAATATTTCAATATATTTTCTTATCTGGAAGACTTTAATTTAAACAGATTATGAGACTCTCTGAATGAAGAACAATTAATTTCCAGAAAACTGGAACATCTCTAGTATTCAGCAGCTACCTGAGACACTTTCAGCACTAGGAATGCTCCCACAGAGACACTTAGACAGCTCTGACAGTATATTAGCAGAGATTATTTTGATTTAAGAATAAAAAAAAGAATTCGTTTCCCCATTACATAGGCATGGGGAATACTGACAGCACTGGTGTTACAGCTCTGTTCAGACTGAAATTAGGCATATAATTTCAGATCATGGAATTTTGGTTAGTAATAACACCTAGACCAGGTGCAGTGGTACAGATTTCTGTATAGATAATGTCCTTGCAGGTGTATCCCACAGTTCTGTATGGTCTTCATCTCAAAAACAATTGTCACCTGTGTCTTCAGTGCTCTTGATATGTACAGTTACTGATCTAAAACATCCTGTGTGCTTCTACGTGTTCGCTCCAACCTCTCTGACACAGCATCACTGTCAGGATGGAAGAGGAAAAGTGTTTTGAACCGATGTGTATGGACACCAAAATCTAATTTACAAAGCTAATCTAACCTGTTAGCAAAAAGCACCCACTAAGTAGTAATGACATAGATAATATTCGAGTAGGCGAAGTCTAGATTAAAGTTTTAGATATCTCATTGACATGCTCTGAGTCACCCAGATCTCAGCCTTACGCGCGATCCTATGTGAGTTAAACTCAAAATGCCTTTTGAAGCAAAGAGAGCCGATGTGATGTGGTTTTACAGGTTGTTTTTTTAATAGAGAGACTTTGTTTACGTATTCATTAGAAGCACCTTACCCATTTAGATGGGCATTTGTCATACTATAATCCTAAATAAGCATACTATAAACCACAAAAAAACTGGCTTTCAAAAATCTGTAGTATAAAAAGAAAAATGGAGCTAATAATCTCAAAAGTAAATGTGACTGACTACAGTATTTTCACTCCTGCAGTCAAGAAACATGGGTAGTAAAGAAAAAATATTTGAGCCACAGACATTATCAGAGGTGAACAAACAACTTGACCTTATATGTGGAAATTTGACAGATCGTAGTAGTAGAAAAGTCTTAAATTCACCTATACATTCTTTCCTATTAAATCTGAATGATCCTTGTTCACACAGACTTAAAGGAAAGATCACATCATGCTGTTGGTGACATTATTTCTGTGGTAACTGAGATCTGAAATAAAGGAATCTGAAAGGAAAAAGAGAATACAAAAATAGCTAAATCATACACAATATAATTTATGGGCTCCACGCTGGAACTCACCTGCTTTTTCCAACGTTGCTGACAAATCAGATTATTCTCATCAAATAAAAGCACAGTGAGAAGTGCAAGATATTTGTTTCTATTTGAAATCTGCTCTTGAAATTGTATTGTTTAACCTCACGCCTTTCTAAAGTTCTCCAAAGAGGCTAAGAGACATAAATGCACGAGTAAATGAACAGTGCACTTTTCAGGATACAACTGTTACAAACTGACTTGACGCTTCTTCCCATCTCTGACAAACAGCCCCATAGCTCACCCAGCGCCTGCAGTGACACTCTTCTCATCGTTCACAACAAAGAAGAAAAATCCCTCCATGCTGCTCCTGCATATGTGAGCACCAGCTTCTTTCTCTTCCACCTACAAATTACTTTTGAAGACCATCACACTGTGTTCCACAGTGAGTAAGATTGGGTAACTTTTTTTACACTGAGCACATCTGGATAAACTCGGTGATTAATGTATTTGAAAACTGTAGCTTCATTTGCATAATGTAAGCTCCATGCACCATACAAATAGTACTTGCAGTACTTTGTGAATTCACCAACATTTTGAATGATTTAGTGTACTGACATAGTGACAGTACACTCTGTGAAAGCACCAGTCTGATTTTCTTTTATTTATACACAGTAACCAAATCAGGTACAATATTAAAGCAGCATTAACTACAAAAATATCTGTTTGACTTTTAGGACATATAACAATATCTACACACACTCAAAAGCAGTGTAACCATGTACAAGCACTCTTGAATGATGAAAATAAATGGACATACTGTCATATGGTCTCATCACCTTAGAGCAAGGAGAAAACACAGAAGCTTTTGCTGTAGCCAGAGCGTTTCCTTCTTCTATGCTACTTCCCATCTTCAAAACTTTGATAATATCGTACACTCATGAAGGACATGTACTCAATCTTACGGCATTGTCAATCAAACTGGATGAATTAAGCAACTGAGGACAGACTGCCACATGCCATCCAAGGCTAATTTTACAGTCCAACAGGCAGGTTACATCTTTTTCAGAGTTTTCCCACGGTGTGATTTTTACCATATCCCTCTTGCTTCTAATTTCCATCTGCTCAGATCAGCTGCTGCTACAAACGCAGGTCCACAGAGGAAGTCTCCAATGCAAGTGACTATGTAGTTGCTGTTCCTGGAAGTTACATAAAAAGTCTATCTATCTATCTGATAAATCCACAACCATAAAGATAACAGTAAAAAGAAAGAAAAAAATAATCCAATTATATCAAATAAAATTTAAAAGGATAACAAAAAAATTCACCAAATTCATAGTATGTTCTGTTTGATTAATTTCTATTTTTTATGGCATGCCTGCCATGAAACTCACTTAGCAGGACAACAATCTCTCTTTTCGGGGCAAACCTTTACAGATCTAGAGATTTTCAATTTAGACCTATAGTAATAAATCTGAGGCAAAAACTTCTTCCATTTCCAGCAATGGTGATGTGAGAAAGCAGACTGCAATAAGCTCAAGATGAAATGATGGTTAATTGATCATCAACTAAACAACTTTGCAAGTAACCTTTTTCCTGTTTCCAGCTATCAGTGTAGAACATATCGTACCAAAATCATGCCTAGAAAGTCTAACTAGAGGCAAATATTTATACTATACAGCTGAATATTTTTCCTATACCACTAAATTGTTGGTGCAGACATATATTAACGTAAATATGAGATACTGCAAGTGTGAAACAAAATCTTCAAAACATACCACTGAACACAGCATTTGCAACTAGGAGATGAGGGGAAAGACAGCTAAAACCAGCAACTAGATATTCTGGAGATTTCCCTAAAACACATATTCAGGTCAAACACTTTCAATCATGTGCTCATTTATGTATCCAGATTGCTAGACTTTCTGCATTCACATCAAGCTGAACGCAGAAGCTTTGTAGACATGGAAGAGCTGTAGGTCAAACAAGAAAGGCATATCCTTGGGACCTCTGGACTATAGTCAAAAAGCTCCTTTGCCCAGGAAGTTTATTCACACTGACCCAGGGACAGCCAACCTGATCCATAGCTGAACGGGTGAATTAAATGTTGTTTGCCATAAAACCATTACCTGAAGGCTCTGTGAATTTCCTGATATGGGTATTTCAGGAAAAGTACTAAGTGTGTTCTGCCTCTGCTGACAGTGTATGTATATTTAATTCTATTTTCCAGCAATTGCTGGCTGATAAGTAGCCCTACATTTCCCAGTAAGGCTGCTTTCCCAGGACCTGGTCCAGTGCCTTTTGAAACTACTGAGAGGGATCCTCTTGCAACCCATAGATGGTGAATCAGACCCTTGAACTGAAGCTACTTGAAAATTGCCAGGAGGGAGTTTGGTTTTCACTTTGAAGGAAGATAAAATTTCCGGACGTTTCTGCTTCTGAACTCTTTTGCAGCGTAGCCAACATCAATGGCTTGTGCTCTCCACCATTCATCAGGTACAGATATCGCTTGAAGTGACTTTCCAGCTACCTGCCCTACATGTATTTTTGAGAAGAATCCATAGAGTGAGGTAATGGTCTTCCCAGAAGGATCTTATTTCAAAGTCTGGGCAAACTCAGCATAGCATCTGATTAAACAAACAGTTGCTTGTATCTGTACCAGTACATGCAATGAACGTCAAAGTGAAGGCAAAATAGTTTTCATGAAAGTCCCTCCACTTGTTACATAGAAAATGCATTCTAGGAATACTTGAATTCTGCTGATCTCCATGTTGCCATTTTTGTCAATAGAAACTTTGCACATTGCAGGCAAGATATACAATTAGTAGCGAGTGTAATTAATCACAGATGCAGAGTCACTTTGAGAGTAGTATCTTCCCTTTCACTGGGATTCCTGAAAATAAGAAAAGAACATTTGTAGCATGGACAGTAGTTAAGGGGTTTCAGACAAGAATCCCTCTGTGAAATCTATGGCCCATGTTACAAAGGAGGTAAGGGCTTTTCTGGCTTTAAAATGTACAGGCTTCCAGAAAGTCACACTGGAGATTCTCCTTACAGTCACCAAGTTTTAACCTCATTGCTAGTTCTCCAGGAAAAGGTTTTTTGACTTTGTGTTGAAAAGCTGCTCTTTGGGATTAAACAGACATTTAAATGTTCCCCAAAAGAAAAGAGCAAGGACTTTTATTTTCTGACTGAAGGTGCTAGTTGTGAGACCAGTTTTTCTGGTATGTTTTCACTGCAAAGGAAATACAAGTTCAGAAGAAGCTTTTAGTACAGCAAGACCATGGTCCATACACTTTATATTTTGATTTGGTGCATATACATTAGCAGGTTATTTTGACTCAGAAATGTGTTTTCAAAATGGCTATCCCAACCATCCCCACTTTATGCACTTTGTCTCACATCAAAGAGCAGTTTTCGAGTGCATGGACTAGATGTCTTTTGGATGAAACTAAACCAAAATATGTGTTTCAGGAGTGCACCTACTAACCAGGGACCAGACTAGAGTTAATGTAATACCTGACAAAGTACCGTGCACAGTGGATATCAATTGGACTCCACAGATCCACTCCTAATAATCTGTACTTTTTACTGTGTGAACAGGGCAATTCTTGGCACCAGTTCAGTGACAGTCAATCTGTAGGTCAGGAGTATAACATCTATCCAAAGCTTAGGAAGGTTGGCTCTTGGACACAAAATGTATCTCCTTCTCCCTTGAAGCACTCCACTACTGCTAATCTATAGGACCAAATTTCCAGGAACTATCCTACGTGTCACTTGCCTAGACTGCACTAATGGGTTCCTGAATGAAATATGTTCTTGCTTATCATCTCCATTTACTTCCAAAGTTCAGATAATGGCCTACTCTGGGGTCTCTTAAGTAGACTTAGTAGATGGTATGAGGAGCTGATTTAGTGCATGATGCACAGTGCTACTTTGACAGATTTTGCTACAGCCTTCAGAGTATAAATGAATGGCAGCTCTCTAGAGTCTGATTATCTTTTTGATAATCTTTCTCCTGTCAAAGAGGAGCAAAATCATGAACTTTAATAACTGATTATAAAAGGAAAGAGAATTCATTCTTCATACATTAAATGGGAGAGCAAGGGATTACTGCAGTCATCAAGAACAAACAATCATCAACTAAAATAATTTCCTGCTAAGAAGTTTGTACCTTCAAAGGGTTAAGAGCAATGGAGAAGAAGCAGGTGTATACACTATTCAGTCAGTAAATAGCATAGCAGAAGCTGGCTGAGGCAAACTGTGATTTTTTTTAATGAGTGTTTGTTCCAACTGCAATTAAACTTTTATCATACCTTTACTTATTTAGCTGGGTTGGACTCACACATACTTTGTTATTCCTAAGTGGGTGGTAGCAGCAGTATCAGTTAGAACTTCAGTCCTGTAATAACAGGACTTCTTGCAGGTTCACTTGTAATTGTACAGAGATATTCTAAAACCTTAGCAATTTTAAGCATAGTACTGGAAAGGAGAGAAGCAAACATTTTTAGTTTTGGATTTTTTTCTGTCTTTCCTAGTAGGGCAGAGACAAATATATATTTTATAATATATGAAACAGAGGTATAGCCTTACTCCATGTGCTCAGTCATGTGAAATAGCTACTGATCTGCTAACTGTAATCACTCCCTCAAATATTTAATCACAAAACTACTGAGCACTTCTAGCACCTCTCTGGAAGATGAAGCTATTCTTTGCTTCACCTATGATTGCACCTCCTTTTATACACAGAGTTCAGGCATCAGAAAATATCAATTGTCTCCATGAATGTCTGAAAGTGCACCCAGCTTATCAGATAAATAACTCCTTTCCCTGTTTACTAGTAACCTCCCAAACTAATGTGCATACGTACATCTCCACTATTACACAAGGTACATCTCAGCATCACAGAACTGTTAACACTATCTCCACAATGTTCAAAGTGCTAGCTCTCCTCTAAAGATGAGAAACTGAGGCAAGTTTCCAAGCTTTTCTGGAACTGCTTCAGCTTTGTTGTAAACAATTTCAGCTGTGAAGTCATGATCATTAATTTGCCCTCTGGGGTTGAGTAGGAAATGGTAAACCTGGATCTACCAATACCTCTTAGCAGGAGGAGGTAGGAGATGGGAACGAACCTAACAGCAAATAGTATAGTCTGATAAATGTCTGATGTCTTCTAATTCTTAACACAGAAATTCCAGTCCGAAGGTCCCAAAGTTAATGCATCTTCTGTTGCCTTAGTTATCTATTATTTTACATATGACCTGCTGATCTCTTTGTTCCCTGGTAACACCAGACAGATGTTTTAATGTCCTAGTCTGTAATCAGTTTGCCACTAGCAAGTTGACCCACTGGCTCTGTCCTTCCCTCCCTCCCTTCCCCACACATACATTTTCAAACATCTTCTCTACTCTGAGGTCTTTTTAAAAAACTTTTTAACATTTTTGTTTGTTTGTTTCAAAAAAATCAAGACACATTTTTATGGAAGGCGATTCCTTCCCCTCACATGCAAGCAGCTTCTTAAAGGTGTCTTTATACCCTTCACACGGACACACCATTTTTTAATTTTCACATTAGTTTCCTGTTGAGAAGTCTGTACACACTTCCTCTTTTGTAAATAAACTAGGTGAAAAATGTCCCTAGGTCTCTGAAGGTGAGGTTAAAAAATTAATTCCTACCCACTCTGATTAACTTGTTTTGAAAAGCAGTTTTAGCAGATATCCCCTCTGGAAAAAAAAAATCTTAATTGCTTCCTGAAGGCAGAATGCCCGTGACTAGTTCTTGACGTTATTAGGGAAATATTTAACTGTGATTTTTGGTGTTGTGCACACACTGTATTACTTAGAGAGAAACAAATCTCAATGCTCTTATTCATAATTTCCAGAAGTTTAATAATTAAGATGGAAAGAAGCAGTCAACTGTCAATTAGCTTTGTTCTCATGAGGTTCTCTAAGTAATAAAAACGTGCATTCTGGCACGTGTCAAAAAAATCCCCCAACTGTTCAATCCTTCTATCCCCAGAAGTTGAGAGATTTTATACTTCAGCAAATTCAAAGTTTTCATATGAGCATGAGGAGATATACATGCACATGTAAATATAAATATGTATTTGTATTTATATATTTATATAAAGGAGGTGCTGTAAAGAATATTTAGGAAAAAAGGGCCCTACCAACTGATAGGTACTGTACAATGTCAAGAGATTTCCAAGTACAGAGAGCAAAGAGGGATGCATCAATAACAAGATTTGTCTTTTGTAAGTCTCAACCACCCGGTCCACTTACTGTTCCTAACAAATGGTAAAGTCAACTCAAGGAAACAGACATCATCAGGTTACTGTAACCTACTGCACATATTACTCCTGCAGGTAGTAGCTAAATGGCAAAACTCTACACTTCACTGATCAGCTTCTCAAATAAGAATGAACTGCACTGGACTTTGCAGTAATTTTTTTCTCTTTCTGCTTTAGAAAGAATCTATATATTCTTTTCATCCATTACAAAAAAAAAAAAAAAGAAAGAAAAAGGAAAGTCCTATTAAAAAAGGTAAAATAAAGTGGGGGAAAAAAAAAAAAAAAGATGTGGGGATATTTAATGACAACAGCAGCTACAGTTACAAAACATTATCTTTTTAGACAGTGCCTAGATAGAAGGACATGCTTTGGTCTAGTGGTTCATTAAACTGAGATGAATTAAACCCACTGGGTATAACCACTGGGATGTAGTCTACTCTGCATGTATGTGTCATGTGCAGTAAAAGACTACACTAATGATCTATTATCTTTCTATCTATATAGTTTAAAACAAGCATTTAAAGCAATGAAGGTAAGTATTCTGGCCTCTCTTGCACTCATAATGACAGACTATCTGTGGAGACTACAAGATGCTGTCACACTTAAGGACAAAACACAGATCTGCAGCCATGAAGAGGTAACTGGAATGTCAGGGGAAAAGAGCTCATCATTTATGATGTATCAAAATACAGAACGTGCATGTACTCACTACCCCTCTTCTGCTCTGGTCCTTTCCACTTGATAAAACATTTTCATCCTCACCCTACCTACTTTCATGTTCCACCTGCTGCTGTCAGACGAAAACCACAGCAGCCAAGAAGTCGATGGACTGTGTTAGACATAAAGCAGAAAGAGTCACCACACAAGAGGAAAAATCATATATCTTTATGAGAATTGGTGATAATGACAAAGATAGATTTGACAGAAAGCTGATTCAGTTGGGCTCAAGTGCCTTGAGAGAAGTTGCCTGAGAGAAGAGGCTTTCAACTCCCAGGATTTAGCTTTCTGCAGAACTTTTGTAGAAAGATTTTATAGAAAGATTTTAATTTTTGTTCACCAACCACACTGTACCCAGCAGCTTTGTAGTCACAAGTGCTGATCTGCAGCCAGGGTGGAGGGTAAGCATCCCACCCTTGCTCTATTTAAGCCTGTTAGGAGTTTGGAGGAAACTACCAGTTATAAAGTCATTGAATGTTGGTTTATATGCCAGAGTGGTCATAGACAAAACATCCAAGATAGATAATCCATGCTGCAGAAAGATACTAGCAACTTAACATTTTGTATTGGGTGTATGTGTCAAGGTGTTGGCAGTGGGGGGAGGAGGTAGAGGGGAGGGGGCTGCTGCAGGGGGGGTCTCTGTGAGAAGACATCAGGAGCTGCCCCTGCATTGGACAAAGCCAGTTCCAGTCAGCTCCAAGATGGACCCACCACTGGCTAAAGACTAGCCCATCAGGGATGTTGATGGCACCTCTATGATAACATATTTAAGAAAGGGTAAAAGCCACTGTGCAGCAGCTGTGAGAGAGGAGCGACAAAATGTGAGAGAAACAACTCTGCAGAACCCCGGGTCAGTGAAGAAGGAGGGGGAGGAGGTGCTCCAGGTGTCAGAGCAGAGATTCCCCTGCAGCCCTTGGAGACCATGGTGACAGAGATTGTCCCCCTACAGCCCATGGAGAACCATGTTGGAGCAGATATCCACACTGCAGCCCATGGAGGAATGAAGAAGTCCACATCAGAGCAGGTGGATGTGAAAGAAGCTGCAGCTCATGGAGAGCCCATGCTGGAGCTGGCTCCTGGCAGGAGCTGTGGTCTGTGGAGAGGAACCCATACAGGAGAAGATTTTCTAGCAGGACCTGTGGCCCATGGGGGACCCAGGCTGGAGTAGTTAATTCCTGAGGATTATATCCCATCAGAAGGTCCCATGTTGGAGCAGTTTGTGAAGGAGTATATCGCTTGGGAGGAATCCCACACTGGAGTAGGCGAAGACTGTGACGAGGAAGGAGTGGCACAGAAGACATGTTATGGACTGATCACAAGCCACATTCCCCATCCCCCTGCCCTTCTCAAAGGGGAGGAGAAGAAGAGTAAGGAGTGAAGTTGAACCTGGGAAGAAGGGGAGGCAGAGTGAAAGTGGTTTCAGTTTTGTTTTTTGTTTTGTTTCGTTTTGTTTTTCCCATAGTCCTATTCTATTTTTAATTGACAAGAAATTAAATTAATCTTCCCCAAGTTGAGTCTCTTCTGTCTGTGAGAGTGCTTGCTGAGCAGTGTCCCTGTCCTTGTCTCAACCCACGAGGTTTCAGACTTTCTAGCTATCTCTGTCCCACTGAGGAGCTTCTCAGGGATCACAAACTGTAACATCCATACCGAGAGTGACTACGCTGCATTATGTCTGTTGCAGATGGGACTAGGTACAATCATAATATTTCTTGCATTAGCCAAGCTAATATGACTAATGGATCATAACTGCAAAGTAACAATTGTGTATGTACCTTTTTCCAGGGGGCAAATTAAGAGATATCTCCTTTCAACTGTTTAGCTAATAAATAAAACAGGGAGGTGGTATCAATTGCCACAGATCAAGGATACTTAATATTCTTACTGCTGTAAATTAGCACTCATCAATGTTCCCTCCCCTTGCTTTTCATTTTATTCCAGAGAGGTTTCCGTAGCAACTAGGTCATGTGCCCAGTTTAATCTTCAAAGCTGTAACATTACGGTGGATTCTTGCTGAAAGTGAGACAAACAAAAAAGGGCATTTTTTATTTGTAGCCTCTTAGATATAATGATAATGGGGCTCTACAGAAGGAGCTCTGGCAGTGAGGCACGTGAAAGCACACCTTTTTTTCTCAGCTGGTCAGCAGCTGCTTATGGACACCAGCATGAAGTCCTGGAAGCAACTCTCTTCTAGAATTTGTCCAACATAAAAAGCAGGACCACCCCAGACACCAGCAACATTTCTGGAGCTGAACAAGTGACCTAGTCCTCCATAATCCCTTTCAACTGGTCAGTGCTGCCTTGCCACTGCTTCTCAATTTCTGAGAATTGGGCTGGTAAGATTGGAGAGAGAACCTCAACAGCTTGAGCAAAGCAGCTATTATTTATATTTTAGCAGTGTGTTCCCATCCAAAATGTTTACAGATGTGGAGGATAAACAAGGTGAAAGGAGCCAAACATTTTTCACTTTTAAACACAAACTTAGACTACAAGAGACAGCTGGTTTTATGGGATTTATGGTCATAAAAGTTAATGTCTGAATACAAAACAAATAGTTTCTAAGATGAGGTTTATATGGCAATGGAAACACTGAGCAACTTGATTCAAATGAGTGCACTCTCTCCTATGCTACCCCTGTGCAAAGTAATAACAACCTGCCAAAATTCAGAAAATTGCCACCTTATTCTCTTAAGCAGCCCTACTTATACCATATGAGTGCCCTGGCATCCCAGAGTGCTAGCTAGGCAAAAAGCGAGAGCTCCTTTGTTTGTGCAGAATTCTTTCTCATTGTAGTCCTCATTCTATGAAGAATCCCACGTTCTGTTCACCTGTTTTTTCACCAGTTACCACCCATCGGAAAATAGCATTTTCTATTCTTTAGGTAAAGTACAGAGCCTAACAATAAGGACAAGGTCCTTGACTTGATTCCAAGGAGCAGGTGTCAGGAAAGTAATAAAACAGTCTAACATATGTATAGGCAAATGTATAATTGCACTGGATGGACGTTTTGCCTTGCTTTATAGAGAACTTTTATGTTTCTCTATGGGACAAAGTGCAGTAACCAAAGCTCTTGGTTAAATCTCCCATTTCCAAAAATATTCCAAACAAATATGAGTTCTAGTACCAGGATTTCCCCAAAAAAATTTCCAGGACTAAATGTATCACAGAATATTAGTAACAGTCTAAAACAGTGTGTGTGAAATCATGACTCTGTGGGAGGCGGAACTAATTAAACATGACATCATTCCAGTGCCTAATTAAAATGAAATATTAAACTCATCTTTTACGTAAGAGAATGAGAAAGGGAATTGAGTTTAATGAAGAGGAAAAATTCTAAGAAATGAAAACATCTACAGAATTGGTATATCCTCTGTTAAGAACATTTAGTGAAACACTCCACTTCTAGTATATGTTCTCATTTTAATGTTTGATACCTAATACGGCACTGCATGCTGGCCTTTGGGAAACCCAGATTCCAATTTTCTGTACATCATATTCAGCATCAAGTAGGAAAACTCTGCAAAAGCAGAAAATGTTATTTAACCTCATAAACACTAACCATGAGTCCTTCATAATCTCTATCAGCTATCCAAACCACATCATGGCCCAGATCATGGGTTTCATTGGTTTTAAGAAATACTTTTTATTCATTCGATTTGAAATTAATTCTTACACAACTGACAAACTAAGTGCCAGCTTTGACTTACTTCTCAAGCTTTTCTCATGTTTTCTCTATTATCACAGAATCTCACTGGCTTTTTAACGAACACTACAAAAAAAGTAACCGAAACACTGATATAATCTTACACCATTCCTTGCCATCTATGAAGTCCTGAACATCTTTTGTCTTTCAGCTTTTCTCACTTGGCTGAATTTTCCCCTCATATTACACCCTTCACACTCCCTTTCTTTTCCATCTCCCCTTACCCTTTCTTTTACAGCACAAACATAAGCACACTCCATCCATCAATAAAAAATTGACTCCTGCTAGTACTTTCTAGACATCAGTCATCATTGCAATGAATGTGCCACCATCAGTAGATGCCTTCAGCTTCTTCACGCTATTTCACTGATTAAATGTGTTGCCCCATGTGTTAAAACGGATCTGTCTTGAAAAGAGCCACACAGGAAGAACCTGGCCTCCTAAAACAACATATTCAGCCCACAGCCTCATTCCGTGATATCCCACCCTGTGATCAATGTGTGACTATCTGATACTCCCTGGCTAGAGTACACCTGATCGAATCAGTCAGATAAGAGTATATAGTCAAGCCTCTTCTTCATAACTGTATTTCTAGGATGAGCATTTACTTGGGTCATATGAGAGGGGCATATCTAGAATGAAGGCAGGACATAAATATACATGTATTTATATTTTCTCATGGAGAGACCAGTAAAGTACACAGAGAGTTAAAGCACTGGCACCGAGAGAAGTGGATGGAAACTAGAAGAAATGGCAAATTAAGTAAAAGTGTGACAGATTGCACAATTCCCTTAAAACTGGATGGAGACTTCCTGGGAACATTTTGACAGCATAAAGCAAGGAAGATGTCAGAGATATTGTCTTCCTTAAACTACTAAAGGTCCTTGATCAATTTTATAGATGGTAGTAGCTCTTTTTGCAGCTATTTAGCATTGCCACTTAAAAGGAAATGGAGGTGGTTAAAGAAGGTGAAAGAGGGTTGAGAGAGAGAAGACATGAAAATGGGGTAAAAAATAATAGACATGATAAAAAAGAAGCATGATAAGATGAGAACAAAATATAGCTTAATTTTAAAAAGTTTGAAAGTTCTATTAAAAGTTCATTTAAAATTGTGTTTTCATATTGTAACCTCCTGTAACCATAAGCAGATGGTAATGGACAATCATCAGGGATTTCAATTAATTTGTTTATTGGGCTTTGTTGATTCTTACCTTCCCTTAATGAAGCGGTATTGTTGCTGTGAGAGGCAGAAGCTCAAGAGTAAAGCAACAAGCACAAAGACATCACACCGTAAGGCCATTTCTTTTTAGTGCAGTTCTTCTGTATTTACCGATTTCCCTCGGTAAATCTTTGTTGATGTAAAGCAAAAACTGATTAGTCCATGCCATAAAAATGCCTATGCAAGCTATAAAGTTGGAAACAGAGGACAACCTCAAATTTTACTATTTTTCCTGGGAAAATAGAGAAATATTCCGGGAGTTATTAAGTAGCATTGTTTGACTATTCCTCAACCAAAAAATTTCACAAACTTCATGTTCCTTTTTTGGAAACAAGAATAATAAATTGTGTTCCGGTATGCTTTCGTAAATAATTTGGTTTTGTTCATCAGGGTGTACACAAATACTTTTCTTTAAAGGTGTGATAGATAGATTTCCTCTTTCTCCAACCTTCCAGTAAAAATTTAACATATGTTTAAAAAAATATGTTAAAATATATGTTCGTTAATTCTCTCCAGTTTTGAACTAGAAACACCTAAATATTCATCTTATAGGTTAAATTGTTGAAAATTCCTGGTGAGGCGGTTGATGAACAGAATGTTTAGTATTTAAATGAATGTGTCAAATAACATTTTTTACTATCTCCTATTGGGAAATGATGTGCAATGTAACAACTCAGCTGTGTGATTATGTGCCCAGGTGACTCAATCTCCATTTTTTCTTCTGTACTGCATAGCAGTAAATACATTTTTCTTACTCTTAGAGTATTTCAAACAATTGTATAACAATATGGGGAGGTTTGTACTTCATCTGTTGCTTAATAAACAAGCAATTGCTAGCAGTTTTTATACATGTGTTGTACTATATTTGTTAATCAGGAATATGATGTGATGTTTAGGCTCAGTAACCCAGCAATGAACAGCAAGATGATTTCAACACTTGAGTCTTTTTCCTATACGGGGATATTAAGGATTGATAACAGTGAAATGGGAATGAATTGTAGGACACAAAGGAATGTAAAGCACCATGAAGGCCCTCCTTACTCACACACAAGCCAGGCTGGATACTGGAAAACTTAGATTAAATAGAAAAAGTAGCCCTGGAGGCAGTTAAAAGTTACGATTCATAGAGTCATAAAATGGTTTGCATTGGAAGGGACCTTAAAGATCATCTAGTTCCAACCCCCCTGCCATGGGCAGGGACACCCTCCACTAGACCAGGTTGCCCAAAGCCCCATCCAACCTGGCCTTGAGCACTTCCAGGGATGGGGCAGCCACAGCTTCTCTGGGCAACCTGTTCCAGTGCCTCACCACCCTCACAGTAAAGAATTTCTTCCTGATATCTAATCTAAATCTACCCTCTTTCAGTTTAAACTCACTAACCCTTGTCCTATCACTACATGTCCTTGTAAAAACCCCCTCTCCAGCTTTCCTGTAGGCCCCTTTTAGGTACTGGAAGGCTGCTATAAGGTGTCCACGGAGCCTTCTCTTCTTCAGGCTGAACAACCACAACTCTCTCAGCCTGTCTTCATAGGAGAGGTGCTCCAGCCCTCTGATCAACTTCCTGGCCCTCCTTTGGACTTGCTCCAACAGCTTGATGTTTTTCTTGTACTGGGAACCCCAGAGCTGGATGCAGTACTCCAGGTGGAATCTTGCAAGTACGGACTAGAGGGGCAGAATCGCCTCCCTCAACCTGGTGGCCATGCTGCTTTTGATGCAGCACAGGTCACAGCTGGCTTTGTGGGCTGCTAGCACACATTAGTGGCTCGTGTTGAGCTTTTCATCAATCAACACTCCCATGTCCTTCTCCTCAGGGCTACTCTGAATCTGTTCTCCACCCAGCCTGTAGTTGTGCTTGGGATTGTGCCAATCCATGTGCAAGGACCTTGCACTTGGCCTTGTTGAACTTCATGAGGTTCACATGGGCCCACCTTTCTAGCCTGTCAAGGTTGCTCTGGATGGCATCCCTTCCCTCCAGCATGTCAACTGCACCACACAGATTGCTGTTTATTCCCTATGCTACATGTATTTGCATAGAGGCATTTAAGTTGGGCGCCCAATGAAGCTGACTGACTGGCTGGAGGGGCTGGAATTCCTTTGTGCTGCACTTCAGATGCTCTCCTGCTGACCTGGAATCCTTCTCCAGGCTCTGGGTGTCTATTGTTGGCACTGGCATCAGACTGATAGGAGTGGAATGGATGTTTCCCCTCTCCTGGCAACTTTAGTTTAAAGCCCTCTTCACCAGCTTGGTAAGCCTATGACTGAGGATGGTCTTCCCCTTCTCTAATAGATGGAGCCCATCAGCTCTCAGCAGACCAGGTTTCTTAAAGTGAGTCCCGTGGTCTAAGTAGCCAAACCCTTGGGTGTGACACCAGCCCTGTAACCATTTGTTGACTTGCCAGATTTGACTGACCCTTTCAAACCCCTTCCCTTAGACCAGGAGGATTGATGAAAAATCCACCTGCACTCTGGAGTCCCTTACTGCCGCTCCCAGGGCTCTGTAACCCTTCCTGATACTCCTCAGACTGCTCCGGGCTGTAACACTGATGCCACTACTGTGGCTAAGAAGCCAGGGCACACATCCTGCTTGCTTTGCACCTGTTAGGCACAGGTTTATTCCAGTAGCTGCTGAACTTCAACAGGTCTGATCTGCTTTCAAAACTTCTAAAACTTTTGGTCTGGGTAACAAAACAAACATGATTCCTGCTCTGGTCAGTAAAAATACATCAGTTCCACCACACAACAATCTGTCTGTACTCATGGGAAAAAAGGCAGGTTTTATCCGTCAAAAATGATTCAGTTCTGCACCAGATGAAATTTGTGATTGCCTTCCATGGATGCCAATTCCTTCATGAATGAATATGATTACGGCTTTGTTTTCTAGCAGGGATCTGTTTCCATTTACCCTCCTGAGGTATCATCTGGTGATGGGTCCTGTTTCCTACTATTTGCCACTTCAGTGGATCTGTGACGACAGCAAGTTTTTGCTAGGAGGGAGTGCTTACAGACAACAGAACAGTCCATAAGCTTTCCCATTAATTTCATTTTATTTCATTTCTGACATTTTAATATGAAAGTCACTCTTGTCAATGAGTCAAAAGAAATCACATAGGTGTTCTAGGGCTGTGTCCAGATCACCATCAAAGCACTAATGGCATTAGACATGCATGGCACCAGCTAGGAATAGGAAACTGATCTGCCCTATGAGTTTGACAATCTCTAGATATGATTTACTCTGCTGGCACATCAAATTGAGAATATTTCTTTCAACCAAGGACCAAAATCATCTGTTTTGGTTGCCAGTCAACTAAGTTTGTCCTTCAGTTCAAATAAAAGCAGCACCTGCTGATACACAGGCGGGTTCAAATTCTTCTCACTGAATATGAGGGGTTTCATGAGTTTGTTGCACTTTGTGAAAAACATTTTGGAAATGGCATACAAGAATTTTAAATTAATAAAAAAAACCACGATTACCTTTCTCCTGAAGATGAGTATCACAATTACCTTTCTCCTGATGATGAGTATCACATTATTATGAAACTAGTTGAGATAAAGGGGAGAGGGGCTTAACTCCACTCAAACATGTTCAAGAAGCTTTAATTATAATTGAAAATCTCTCAGGAATCTTTCATTTTGTTGATATACAGGCAGAGTGTTGATTTTTCTCCTTAATCTCTGATTCAAACATGGTATTTAAGAAGTTCAGGGTTTCTTTTGAATGAGATTTCAGTGTAAACAGGTTGTCCCATCTTAAGACAACATACTGATACGGTGTACATTCTGAGTGAGCTGACACATAAAATTATAGACCTGAACTTGTGTTGTACAATTGGAAAATACCAAATCTAATACAATCTAATGCCAATACAAGAAGGGAAGGACGGGGAAGTGCTCATTAATGTAACCTCAATAAGGGCATAACTGATTTAGAAATTAAAAAATAAAGACAAAGAACAAGTAAGAAGTAAGATATAACGCAATATATGTTCACCTAAGTTAGACCATGCCAGATCAGCCTGATATCTTTAATAACAATTTTTTTCTGGGGGGTAGATAAAGTTGTGAAAGAGTGCATAAACTGGATTTTATTAAGCTGTTTAGCTATGGACTTATTTGAGAAATCATTTAATTGAAGAGTAGTAGAATTTGCACAGCGGTTGTAAAGTGAGTAATAAACTGATGGATTGGAAGATAGCTCTTAGAAGTTAAGGTCTTAGAAATGAAGAGAGGTAACTCATGGAATTCCTTGGGTGCCACTGATGGAACCAATTTAATTTTCTATTTTCATGGGCTGGGATAAAAAGTAGGAAGGTGTTGTTGCTGGTGGAAAGTTAACAGATCCAATCAATGGAAAGGATTGGCTTGTTGGACACAAAGAAATGAGTTACATTTAGGTCCAGGCTGAAGCAATGCAAATACCAAAATGCAATAGCGCAAAATGGAAGTAATGTACTTCAGGACTTAAGAACTTCTGCTAGAAGATATGAGTTTATCAGCTGGAAATGACCAATAAAGGGAAATACTGCTGCACTGGCTAATTGGAGAATAAATACCAGTAAAACTATTAGAGACTTTTGCTAACATTTTTCGTGGAACAGAACTTCTGTCTTCTGTAAACTCAGTGTGAAATTAACCTGAGGAGCCAGGACTTTGGACGAAATATCATGTTCTTGAGAGACAGGCTATGTACAGTCCAAGAAATACTGTTTTGATGTATCCCATTATGACAAGGTTCCAGTGTGATCCTTGATAGGATTTGGGGTTTTTTTTTTGCTTATTTTGGGGTTTTTTTGCTTTTGCTTTTTTTTTTTTTTCACCTTTTTGCCTTCCCACCCCCCAGGCTTGCTAACATAATTTCACAGTCAGGCAATCATTTCAGCAGAAGAAACCATGAGGTACAAGACAATTCTCAAAAAACATCTCTAGGGCTAGATGCAATGTCTTCTGAAGTAAATTGAAAGATCCACATTAACTTCAGTGTGTTTTATTTACAAAATATAAAATGTAAAGGTAATTTTTTAATACATCTTTCCTGTCTATAATTAGGTGGTTTTGATGGAAATTTAAGAGAGAAAAAGCAGGGAGGGATAAATGGGGCATTTAGGCATCCTGATAATCTAACTGTACAGCAAGTTACTGAGCCAGATACACCATTCAGTGTTAGTCCAAAAGATTACTCAGTCTCTCTGTAAAATTCATTAACCTTTAAGTACCACTTAACTAAATCCTTCTCTGCAAGTGTCTACCTCACTGTGACAGCTTTAAGCTGTTTACAGTCCTAAGAGGTAGGGAGAGCGAGCTGAAAGCCTAGCATGCCTCTCCCCACTGATAAAATGTATGCTGTATATTTATTGGCTTGCAAATTTTGACAATAAAATAAAAAAGAAAGTGAAGGTCATTACAAGGTTGTACTTTTGTTATAATTTAGTACTCTGCTACAGGTTTTCTGCAAACAAAACATTGGTTGCAATAGCTATCAATTAATATACTACTGTTTTATAGAGAAAATGCTAATTTTATTTCTTACAGTTGATTTTTTATAAGAATATGTATAACCCAAGAAACCTAGTTTGTAAAAATTACATTTGAGAATTTTCTGAAAATCCTGTTTAAATAAAAAGGATTATGTTGGGGGTAGGAAGTGTGATTTGGCTTTCAGAGAGGAAAACCTGGCTTAGAGCAAATGCTCCTTTGACTCTGAGTGGAAGAAACAATGAAGATTCAGAAAGAAAAGTGGTTGAAGCTGAAAAGCTGGAGATAAAGGAGGACAGACAAAACAAACTGCAAACCAGAGCAGACACGAAGATTAAGAAAACATCCACCATATTCCTAGGATCTCCTTCTAGAGAGTACTGCAATAGTCCCAGCTTGGAATGGAAAAATATATTGAAGAATTTGAGCCCCAAACAATTTCCAGATTTCCCAGGAAACAAGGGAAATCAGGAAAGATGTGTTTCCTTGTAATTTGATAAAGGATTGCTACAGTATTGGAACACTGTGCTAGAAGGACAGCTCTGTGTTATTGTGTCAACCTGAGAGAAGTATGGTACTATTTTAGGAAGCAGAGACAAGCAACATGCAAATTGTTTGTAGGAGATTACCTGTACCTTGGTAATTTGCCAAGTAAATCTCAGATTAGAATAAATAAGGATTTTATTTAAAAGATGAACATATACACAAGTTACCATAAGACAGGCTGCCACATAAGTTCTGAAAGCTAATTAAAGGATTTTTTTTTTTCCATAGCAGAAAGCAAGGTCATAAGTAGAGATGTGATGAATATGTCCAAATCATCAAAGCACTGTATATTCAAAGCAGGTAATCAAACTAATCAAATTGAACTATGGATGAGAAAATTACTTTGTCAACTTAAATCATTGAAATTTACAGAGGAGTCAGACAATGTTTCAAAAAATAAAGTATCTTTTCTTTCTACTGAGGGACAAAAAGATCTGTAGGACGTGAGTGTCTGTGGGGCAGAGTCTACTTTGATCTCAGATTCTTGCAAGAATGAATTGTCCAAATATACAGTCATTGTATCTTGGCTCTCCTTCAGAAAGTATAGTAATAATACTTATAAAAAGTCTGATTTATCATGTTCTCTGGTTTCTTATTACCGCAATTTATTTTGTTTCATCCCTTCCGATAATAATGTATAATCTTTCCAAAGACTTTGTGCAAAGGTGGGACAGTTAAAATTTACACACCAGCAGGTTTTGAACACCACCACTTTTAACTCCAAAGAATCTACAGACTAATAAAAATGTGACTGGGATTTACTTTTAGGAAGCTAATAAATAAGCAGTTCCCGCACCAATAGTCACAGCTTATGCACATAAACAAAGTCAGAATTGAAGGATACTTTCATTAAAACAAATATTGCTTCACCTTTGTGGAAAAGGCTAACAGTTCAGACATTTTGAGAACAAGCAGTGTGGAAAAAACCATTATCTATCAAAGCTCTTATCGGTGTAAGTGGTGTAAATTCTTGTTTATTTATTGCATGTCTTTGACACGCACAGTAAAAACAAGCAAATTGTATATGGCCACTTGTTCCTCTGGCCATTACTGGCTCCTCCAGGGTAAACACATTGCAGCTGGAAAAACATGACGGAAAATCCCGGTAACACTGGGACAGAGAAATAGGGGAGGAAGCATGAGTGAGTTCCACAGTCTCTGCTGATCTCCTCCCACATACTATGGCAATTTAAAGAACAGAGGTAAACAGACCTGTCTCAGAGACTTTCCTAAGAAGTATGAGGAATTTGTCTCCTCATCTCACAGAGATACAGGGCTGCTTGGGAACGGCAGACCCGCTAGGCAGACATCTTTAGGCTTTACCAGTAAGAAAGGGAGCAGTATGGAGCAGTCATGTCAGGGAAGTATAATTAACTGTCTGAGCAGCTGTTGGACCTTGCCCCTGATTCTGGTAGGAAAAATTTTTAAAATGCCATTTGTTATCAGTACCGCATTTTGTGTGGATTGCAGAAATTGAACACTTGCTTTGAAGGATTTTTACACATTAGTTCAAATAGATTATACCTTGGGTGTTGTGACAATTGCCATCTGATTTGCCATGCTGGATCTTAAACTGTGTTTTGGCAGGATGTAACAAGACAAAGTCTGCGACAATTTAATGAGATGCCTTTTGGCTTCTGCACAAAAGCAGAAAAGAAGCCAAAGGCACACCAGTTCCAAGTTGTTAGCTCCTGTCTAAGTTAGTGTCCCAAGGACATTAAGTACACAAAGTATGCTTATGGTATAAGGATGTTCAATTTTAATCCTAACCCCTACTCAGTGTCCTCCATCCTATTATTATCTGGACTCAAAGAAAATCTGCAAGGCTCCACAACACTGGGTTCCCTGCCTTGTGTACAGCCCAGCCTTGCATTAGGGACCACTTACTGGTACCTATCTATGCTGAGATTTTCCAGACCCTAAAACCCCTTAGATTTAAGAAGCACAACATCAGCTGTTCAACAGACTTCCTTGCATGTGCACCATTTGCTGTGCAACAGAGCGACAAACTCATGCACAGGCAGAGCACACACCTGCCCTATGTCCAGACAGATCTGAACTCTCCAGGAGTAAATCTCCCAGGCACAAGTGCCCCCTGAGCTGCCCAAGGCAGGTGTGCCAGATTGCCTCAGGCCATCAGTAGCAGCAGTTCTGTCAGGAAAGGGAGAAAAAGCAACAAATATTTGGGCACATTGCCCTCTGCCAGCAGCTCCTGAAGGCAGGTGGAATGTCAACAAAACCCAAGCTTGGTATTAATAGAAAGGAGAAAAGGAATATCAAAGGAATAAGTTAGCCTACTTACAGAAACTCTATGATGAGTTTATCTATAGAGGAGGTGGAAATCACTTAGTAAATCCAGAAAGAAAAGATGCAAAGGGAACATTGTCAAGGAGGGAAAAATCATCCACAAAGTAGATTTCTCATTATAGCACAGCAATAGAGTGTAAAATGTTGACAGTTAGTTTGCAATTACCTATGCCTGACCCAACAAAACAAACAAACAAACAACAACAACAACAAGAGTGAGTTTTGATGCAATCACCTTACAATACAAAGGGGTTGTAGAGGTAGGTCTCAGAGTACTGCTTTTCAGTGACCAGGGAGATCGTGTCGCCCAGGACCATGATCCACAGCAGAAAGTACACTGTAAAGTGGTAGTCCCTTTCTGTATGAGTCAGAATTTGTTTTACCTAAATTATCGTGGCTCTTAGTGAGCCAAACCTCAGCCAGGTGAAAGGCAGTGATAGATGCATATGCTTTACCTATATGACTGTAGCTCTTAGAAAGCAAAGACCCTGCCAGGTGAAAGGCACAGATAGAGGCAATACCAATAAAACTTTCTTAAAAATCTTTATTTTTACTCTATAAAATAGCTTTTCTAAAATGTACAAGATAAGCAAAAACCCTGGGTTGTTTGCTGTAGTAGATGGGTTTACTTTATATGTTTAGGACAAGCAGAATAATTCATTCATGGCTTTACTTTTTGTGGATCGGCCAGCTGTTCTGTGCTTAAGCCAATAAAGATATTGCTCACATGTCCAAGAAAAGCAGGAAATGCAATATGAAGAACCATTTAAAACAAGTACCTACTAAAAGTAGGTTGCTTAGTCTCTTGGAAATGATATTAAACAGTGATTTGAATGTCAAGTTAAAAAAGATATACAAATTCATGTCTGCATTTTACCTGACAACCTCAGCATTTTTCCACATTTAAACCACGATGGATTGTGCTTGTATGTTTTCTAGTAGATGTAGCCATTAGGAAAATTTCTGGGACAGACATTACAAAAAAAAGCCCTTATTGATTAGTTTATGAATCAAAACTACATATTTCACATTTTATAATCATGAAGTCTACCACAGCATTTGGAGATCATCTGTCAACTTAAAACTTAATGACAAAATAAATTTAATTCCTTTTACTGATAATTTTTCTTCCAGCTGCACTGACTCCAAATAGCCATCAAGGAAAGATTCCCACTAGCTTCTAAGTCAGTGTGGCTTTAGAAAACAATTCCCTAAACCTTCTGTGGTTGCTTTCCAGCCACCTCACTTTACAAGAGCTTGATGAAAGATGTATTACACTAGCTCATCACTAGTCCTGGTTACAACTCTTGCAGTTACAGAATTAGCACATTGAAAAGCTTCTGGAAGGGAGTTCAGCATCCTGAGAAGCCCTAGAACAATTACCTGTTAAAGGAACAGACTGGCTCATTCAGGGTACATGAAAGGTCTCCCCTCCTTTTTACCAATACTAACAGCAATCTAGGTTTTCCCACTGACATCTCTTGTTACTTTAACATACTGCATAGGACTGCTTCAGCTACCATGTTGAAGGCCACCTCTTTCCCCTTTGCCAAATGATTAGTTTGTACTTGGCTGTCTGCGTTTCTAGTCTCAAGAGAGCACTTCAATGATCTCCTTCAATTTCCTGTCTGTATTTTTTGTTGTTTTGTTAATCCCTTGCCCTCCTTCACCAAAGATGGTTATGGATAGTAAAATGCCAGACTGTTGGGACTCAACCTTGGATTTAGCTTCTTCTCACAGGATCTCTCACTGAAAAGCATTGTCTTTCCTTAACATGCACACCATGAAGTATATGGACCTGCATCACTTACAGTCCCTTCAGAGGTTCACCTACATCTCCAAGTCCCTGCTGCAGTTCCCCAGACCATGAGACATGTAGTTACTACCTCAATTTCATACAGTGAGAGTGACTGGGACCGTTTCAGAATTAACCTGGAGATTTTCATGAGTGGAAATCATGGGCTATGTAGCTCTTCAAAACATCAACAAATAAATCCACTCTCAAACTAACAGTTTAACACTTGTACACTGTGTCAGTGGAGTGAAAGGTATCAGCAATCCAAAAGAACATCCAATGTCCAAAAGCTGTTTAGAAACAGATACAATTAGATCCAAACATCAAAAACTACCACTTGGGATCTTCAAAAGTCCCTTAAAATATGAATTACCCTTTCTGTTTTAAAGGCTATATTTTTGCTTCTGATAGTTTCAGAAGTTTTGAAATATGGCTTCAGTTGTTGGGTAGAGCATCATCTCACTCCCTGTTTCCTGGGTGAAAATATCTGAAATATATAAGCAGCGTTACAGGAACACTGAGCATCTTAGCTTTCTGCTGTGAGAAACTGCACTCTTCTGCTGACTCAGCATGCACCCTAGATTATATTGTCATTGTGTAACTGCTTGAAAAATTTCATTTCTCTCCTGTGGATTAGAAGCATGTGTTTTGTTCCATTAGAATGGGGAGTCAAGTTCTTTCCCTCTCCTGTTTTCAAAATGTATCTAAAATAATACATCAAAGCTGAAACAAAATATTTCAGTGAGGTAAAAATGAAATGTCTCAGTGATAACTTGTAGAAAATGTTGACAAAATTGGTATTTTCCTGACAAATGGTTTTATGTGATCACATGAGTATTTTGTAGGGAAAAATTGTTCACTTGGACCATGACAGTCGGTTTATCAAAATAATTTTATAGCCATTTTAGTTTATTGAAACATCCCATAAAGAAATTCTCCATTTTACCATATTCTGTCTTCAGTCCCACCTCAAGAGTATTATCCATGTTTTTTGTTAAAAATAATAATAATTAGGAAGTAAATCCTGAACAGACTGGAGGTGTTTGGAAAGACATATTTGTATTCAAAAATCTAAATAAATACTGTAATAAAGAGTCCTAGAGGTGAAAATCTGGTGTAGCTGGAAGCAAATATACCAAACTAGCAGAATTTTAATGCAACTAGGTATCTGGCCAGAAAGAGAAAGATATTGAAGGTGACAAGTATACAAGTTTTGGTGGCACCCTGAAAAAGGGATGTTTATTCTGTGTACAGTAAATATGGATATAGCATACAGATGCTTTAACTAGAGAGAGAGAAGAGCTGAAGAGAAATAATTCATCTGAAGTAAAAGAGGCAATAAATATGATATTGCAGATACAAAGATCCTTCAGTACCTTCACCAAAAAAATCCACCCCAATTTTAGTGAATTCCCTTGACAATTCTTGTAATTGTTTCATTTATGCTTACATAAGTACATAACATATAGCTAATATTCAGTTTTAGCTAACCATACTACTTCTGAAACTCACAGGACTCTTCTAAGTTATCCACTGTGCTGATTTTTCCACTCTTTGTTTCCCTTTCTATCTCTACTTTTTCTATTTTATTTCAACCTGCTGGAAAAAAAACCCTGATGCAATGCTGACTTGGCTTCTGAAAAAGGAGATCCCATACATTTCATGTCTAGATGGCTCTTACTGAAGAATATCAGGCAAAAAGCTGTTGCAGAAAATGAAATAGTGGATATTGATTATGACATTCATGAAAAATGTTGATATATCATATGCAAAAAAGGAGTATAAATTAACATCTGTCTGTCAAGAAGATGACAGATATCTGTTATAAAATACCTCCATGGTCTTTTCTTTCAGGCTCAGCAACCTGCTCAAATGTCATTCAATTAAAAAGAAAAAAAAAGTTAACAGAAAAATGACAAGCTTTTTCATATACCAAATCATATGCTATAAAATTTGTCAGCAAGGAGTGTTCAGCCACAAAGTTAAAAGGAGACGAATGATTAAAGAAGTCATTTGGCTTGCTCGCATGAAGTGTTACACTACATACTAGATTTGGGGTCAGGAAGAAATTTTCTCCCAAAGACTGGTGGAGACAGTAAAAGTCTTTGCTTTCCTCTGGAGAAAAGAGTTGAGCATGGTCAACCTGAAAATCCCAGCCCGGCTCCAACATCATGGACTTTCAAGTGGCAGAGTGGTCATGGGTGGTGGATGCTGTGACAACTGTTGGCTAAGTGCTCAATTTAGGCAAAGTAGGTACAGGCAAAGAAGAGCAGAGGGGCACAGAGAGATAGCATTTGGTCAAACAGGAAAAACAGATCAGCTGTTCCTGCTGTTACCAAGGAAGGGAGGTAGAAAAAGTATCATTAATCTTCTCATTCCCTAGCAGTGCCTGATGGAACAAGCTCGCTTCCCTTTCAGCTTTCAACAATTAGACAAATTTAATGGTGCAGACTGTGGAGAAACCAACAGGATTGTCAAATTGCATCTCCAGAAATCACAGGGAAACATAAAGGTCTGTAGAACATTTTCATCTCACAGCCCAAATTCACTGAGGGCCACAAACATTTGCCACCAGCCTAGGAGAAATTCACAGGCAGAATCCTCAATTGTAGTGAAGATACTAAGACCAGTGCCAGTGTCCGAGTTCTAATAGTAGGGATTTGTTGAGTGAAACTCCCAAAAGTCGTAGGAAGTGGTTCACACCCTGCACACCAGAGGAAAGCACTCCCAATACTTTTTAGTTAAAATTGAGGGCTTAATAACATTCTTGCTGTTTTCCCTTGACCGAAGTACACTCACAGCTAAATTAAGAACACGTGGATTATTTTCTCTGATAAGTATTGAATGGATAATGCCTAGCATAGTTTTTCATTTTAATTCTTGTCAGATGTGTAAAGGGATGCTCTGCTTCCCAGGCTGCATGGGCTCATGAGAATCCACTGAAAACTAGAGTCAGTCAAACTTGGTACTTTGAACATCTCCAGGCTTCATCCTCTGACACTGTAATTCACAAAGTTCCCTCTAGAACATATCTAAGGAAAAAACAAACCAAACCAAAACAAAACAAAACCCCAACATCTCTACAGAGCACACTGACAGATGCAGAGGGGCTAGTTGTTGTTTCCGGACATATGTTTGATTATTGCTTTGGCCATGAAACTCATAAACCCCAATTACCACTCAAGAGAGATGTCTCTTCTAATCAAATCATCTCTTAAACAGCCTGGGCCCTCTCCAGTCACAGCCACTTTTTTCTTTTGTCAGAGGACTAAGCTGTTCTTCCAAGTTTTCCAGCTTACCTTTAAATTGAAAACGAGTACTTACGTAGCACAAGCAGATCTAGTGAAAAGAAAGCTTTCACACTTCATGAAGTCCTAAAATAAATTCTCAGAGTTAGTCAGAATACAAATGCTAAACAAGAAGATTTGGGGACAACTTTGAATTCTGATTGAAACACTGCTTAAACTCACCCTTAATGAAAAAAAAAAAAAAAAAAAAAAAAAAAAAAAAAAAAAAAAAAAAAAAAAAAGCGCCCCTTTTAGGNCACAACAGTGCCCACTTTAGGGGTCTTCTTGAAAAAGCTTCTCAGTTTACATACACGACCACATCCTTTAGCCTGCAAATAAGTGTATGAAAATACTTCAAGAAGCTTACTTTCCATCTCAAAAAACATTACTGTCTTTAACAGAAACTAGTTCATTAAATTAGAGGGACAGTGTTGTCACAAAAGATTTTACCCAGTTTTCTTTGTAGAAAAAGGCTTTAGGGAGCTTGATTAGGACACTGTAGAGAGTGGGATATACACACAGACATCTACATCTGAGCTAATGACTCTAGGCTCCCTTCACTGCCAATTGAGAAAAATAAGTACTTCTGGGATGTAATTCATCTGGTACTGAAGTTGGTGGCTCAAATAGACTGGATGAAGGATGCCCTAAAAGTGTCTATAGCTCTTCATTTACTCCAAAGGGAGCCTGGGGTGACTGAGAAGTAAATTTGTACACCGTAGATAACAGTGTCAGATGAGCTGGAGTGTACCCTACATGTAGAAGGTTAGTTAAACTGAAAACTAACTTTTCTGTTTCTTTCTTTTCAAAGCTAAGCTCTGTAGCCTGACATAATTTTTGCAATGAAATAGACATGAAATAAAGATGTCATAGCTGGGACATGAGTGTGGCTGTATTGTTTGTACCAGAAGGCAGAGCTTTACGGCTGTTACATTCCCTCCATAATTTGACCTCCTGTTGCTCGGTCCAGCTGCTGGGGCACTCATGAATCAGGTCCCCAGGCACCAGCCAGCACAGCCATGTCCCTGTGCTGTGCACATCCCACTCATCGCTGCTCTCCTGCACTGTGGCCACTGGCAGCAAATGATGTTTGTCTGCTTGGGACCCTATTGCTTTTTTTTTTTTTTTCTTATAAGAACAGTATCTGACATTTAGGGTCAAATGTTTGCTAAGGTCCTCTGGGTCTTTTGCATCTCAGGCTAGTTATTTCAGTGGGCTGCAAGAAGTTTTGAAGTTTAATCCTCACTTACTGTCATGCTTATAAATGGAAGATGTGCACGTAGCCTTGCTTTCTTTGAAAAATCTCAGACTGAGCAGTGGAATGAAGGTAAACAGTGTACAGTAAAAATCAGGAAATTATTAAGGTTCCCTGTAAATTTGCTTTTCTTTCCCTTTAATTAACATTCCCTTGCAGAGGAAACTTAAGGTTTAAAATACCTTTTATTAGCACATTTACAGGTCTAATACTTCCTGTTAGTTTTTTATTCTAAAGCAATTAGTAAGAGGAAGGAAGTTTTTTTGCAAGTCCTGGTCTGAAAAAGTTTTTCTTTGAAATCTTATTACACTCAGCATGATGTTTTTCTGCACTTGACTCAATAGTTTAGTTTCAAAGTTTAGTGAGATATCATGAAACACCTTGACTAGATTTTGAATAAAACCTTCAGTGTACAATGTGGCAGCAATAATTAGAGCTGATTCATAACAACAAAAAAGTAGGAAATTATTTTCATCATACTCAGGAAAATCTTTCTAGCTCCTTTCTAGGAAAGGAGATTTTCCTGAAGCAGCCAAAGTGTCCCAAAGGCATTTCTCACTACATTTTTCATGTATTTCAAAGCAGAAAAGACATTCCAGCTTTTAAGCTATTCTGCTTACCAATAGGCTGATTCTGCTTTATGCTAAAACCATGTTACATTTCTAGGATCCTCTTTTCAGGCCCATTTACACTTGAGGAAAGTGAGGCCCTAGAGTAAACAGTCAGGGACAGTTTTTATGAAAGTGTTGAGCCACAGATTTTTTTGAACATTAATATTCTATACATTGTCAGCAGTTTCTTTTGTTAGCAATTGATACATGATATTTGCAATTCCATGTTGTGTTAGTGAAATGTGACTGATCACCTTGCTTTGTGTCTCCTTTCTGTTAAAGACAAAGGAGTGGGGAAAATGATAGAAAGAAGCATTTGAACTTTGAATTCCTGGAGTATAGGTAAAGGAGTAAAAATACATTATATAAGAAAATTATACTTCTTTCCCTACCTGAACTCTGTAGGGTAATATTGCTTTAGATATTTAGTAAAAATTTTTGGCTGGATGTGGTACCTAAATTTAGTCTTCTCTCATCATTGTATGTTGCATACATACTGTCACATCCCCTCTAAGGAACACAGGCAGTTTTTTATCTTGGCCTTTCAGTGTTTGGATATGTTTAGAACTGTAAGGAGCATTAGTCTCCAATGATGTTATTTTTTTTCCCCACTCATTGAAAATACAGAATGAATAAAGCAATCTTCATTCATATGAAGGTTCCTTCCAACCTCAATTATTTGGTGACTGAAATTGAATTACACAAATGTTCTAAAAAACCCCAAACTATTAAAAAGGAAGCACAAAGGAAAAACATATAAATTTATTTACTTATTTATTTATTTTAAATTGAATACTTTTAGAATTTGTTTTTGGATGTGGCATGTTCCAGTTTTAGAGTAAAAAACAAAACAAAAACAAACAAACAAAAAAAAAAACCAAAAAAAAACCCCAAAACAAAACAACAAAAAAAAACACAAATCAAAAAACCACCCCCCAAAACCCTCATCCAACTGCTGAACTAAAAACTAGGACTCTCTCCTTGCCGTGAGTGTCCGCTCTGCACGAGCTGGGCAACCATGACGTTAGCTCACTCCAAAGCCTCAGAGCCAGTGCTACCACAAGAAGAAGTAATGAGGGGGAATCTATCATCTATCACTTGCTTCTGTTATCAGTAAATTTAGCAATCCTTTTTAAAAGTTCTTGCTCCCTTATGATGTTGTTCCTAGGCCGTTCCATAATGACTGCCTGATAGAACTGCAAGACCATTGAGGTATCCCATTTCAGCGGGAGTTAAGTACCTCAGGGTAAAAATCTTTTATATGCCTATCCACACACTTTGCTGCCTAAATACCCTCAGAAACTGGATCCTTCATAGCTAGTCAGAACAAAAGAAAAAAAAATCAAATGCCATACTCTTTTGTTATTTATGTTATGTAGCAAAGTCAGAGCAAGAGTGGCAGAAGCAGTCAAACCCATAGTCTTTCACCTAATGCTAAGTCCATAATATGGGTTATTCCCAATGACAGTTGAAAAGGATTGTGTTCAAAAGGTTTCTTTTTTTCATCCATTTTTTTTTTTCCTCCTTGCCAAAATATAATGCATTTCAACAAGAACTGACAAACCTTTTTAAACTTAAAAGATGAAAACAACTATAGAAATATGTTTTATTTTTGTAAAGTTATAATAAATAACAAATATATTTCCCAATTCAAAATGGTAGTTAAACAATGAAAAATAATTATTGCTTAATTGTCAAACTCTGCATAGTGTTAATAATTTTGAAAGGGGCATAGTTTATAATTTATTCATTTTAATTTGCTTCTTGTTTGTGGTTGGTTGTTTTTTTTTATATTTTTCAGTCAGGTTCACTTGACTCCCTAGGTAGGTAACAATGCAACCAGGAGATCCCCTTCTGCTATTTATTTTTCTGTCATTTAGAATCTGAGTTTGCATTCTTCTTTTTCAAGTTACTTGATCTTCTGCAGTAAGCCATGAGATCAGAAATTAAGGTGGTATGAGCCAGAATTCATATTAAGGCATCTCTATAATACTCTAAAATTTGATATATCTAGGTATGTTCTGGCAGGACCAGCTCAGTAGCATGAGAAGGAACTCTATGCGGTGCAGATGTTCCTTCTGACTCTAATGACTTTGGCTTGATTTCACACTGTCCCCTACCCCTGTGGATTGTGATTTTGAGTTTCTGGAAGGAAAACAAACAAAAAAACACCCCAACAAAAATAAAAAGAAACAAAATAAGAACAAAAAGATAATTCCAAAGTGAAAGGTGGGATTGGATATAGCCAAATTTCTCTTTCTAAAGGGAGAACTCCAGCACACTCACAAATGGTGAAGCCAGGCAAATTCACTTATTAGAGGTGAAACAGGCTGACCAAAGGGCGCAGGGAAAAGAACGGCAGTTGCACAGAAAGATTAAATTAGGCATTCAACAACCACTTATGGTCAGAATGACTGTTCAGGCAAAGCTGCTTACACTCCTGATGAAGACCAAGTGCCTCAGGTTTTAGGACAAAACTTAGTTGGATACCCAGGCGGCACCATTAGACACATACTGTTTCTCAAACTGGGCACCAATTTCCTTCCCATGGCATTCAGAATGACGGTAACAGATGAACATCACAATTTAATTTATCCAGTAACAAATAAACCTACTCCTTACATGTGCTCAGAAAACATCATTTTTTTAAAAAAGAAAGAACTTGAAAAAAGTGGGTTTGAAAAAATAGTGACACTCTGCCTGCTTCTGAGTAACAATTCATTGTTTACCAAGCCAGTTTTGCACCAACATCTAGTTGCCTCTTGTAAGTTAATAACTTAAAGGCAAGCTATACAAGGATCTGGAGTCTGGGCAATTCAGTGAGCTAGAAAAGGTATGTATATAATTCAAGGGAGTAAAGCAGACACTTACTGAGAAGGAAGATTACAGAGGATCTCATGGTATTAAGTAACACTAATGGAACTCCATTCAAATCAGCATAAATAAAGTCTCATGCAGTGTTGATGAACGCAAAGGAACCTGAATGAGGAATAGACAGATCTAACTATCTGAACATAAAGGCAGGCTTGACATTATCTGTTATCACTAAGGCAAGTAGGGTCTACAAGGATTTTGGAGACACTGAAGATAGTTCTCTGAAAATATTATTTTTGTGTCTGTGGTGTCAAAGAATAAATGGAACCATAGAAATTGCTATGACAGAAAGAGAGGATAATGAGAATATTAAATGTCACTTTATATATTCAGGACATATCTGTATCTTGATTCCTATATGGAGTTCTGGGCACCTGTTTCAAAAAGAATGTGATGCAGCTATAAAGAAAAGTGGGAAAAGTTGATCAACTGTATGGCATTACATCTGCATGACGAGAGATTAAATGAGCTAGAATTGTTAAGGTGGTAAAAGAAAGGACCACCGGTGGGAATATGGTAGAGGTATATCAAATAAAAATGAGTGGCATGGAGAAGAAATATTATTCAGATCATCATAATGTCAGAACAAAGGGACATCAAATTACATTATCAAAATGCAGGCTTAAAGCAGAGCATGCAAACTACAAAACCATCTGCCGCAGGAGGCTGTGGAGGCCGAAACTCTAAATGGGATCAAAAAAAATTAGATCTAGGGAAGAAAAGTTCAGGGTTATTAAATGGAAACTACTACCCTCAGTTCAGGAAGTCCCTACACCAGGAGCTGCAGCATGTGAGAAGGCAAAGTCAGAGAACCCTTGCTCTGTGCCTGCAGTCTGGCCCAGGCACCTGCTGCTAGTCATGGTTAGAAACCTCCATGAAACTAGGCAAGACCGTTAGAGCTGTTTTACAATTAAGATTAGTTGTGGAGTCTTTCTCCCCATAGTTTTTCAATGGAAAGCCTAGAAATACCAGTTTCCTGCTGTTTCTGTGAGTGCATTAAACTCTGGACTGTGAGGGAGAATCTAAGAGCAAGAAGTTGTTTAACTCAGCTGTTCTTCCAGTTTTACAAAGCTAGATAGGAGGCAAAAGTTGCAGACATACTCCTCCCCTTATGGTTTCAATGCAGGTGTCACTGCACTCAGCATGTCACTGTGATGCCTAATAGTGGGTTTTTACTCTTCCCATAACAGCGTAGTGCCATCTTGTTGCTCCTAGGTCAACCTCATGAGTTGTCCCCCCCAGAACTGACACCTACGTTTTAGCACTGCTGGACCGTACAGTACCCAGAAGTGCTTGGCAAAGCCAGAGCAGAACTTCTTCATTGTGACACCCAAATGCTCAGTTTCACTGGGCTACGAACAGTACAGGCAGGGTGAGGGGACCTGTGACAAACCAGAGGGCACAGGGTGAAACCCCAGGCTGGGCAGCACCTCCTTTTGCAGTAATACCCCATGATTCACCTGAGCTGATCTAACCTTATCTTGTCAAAATATCCAGGACTAGAGAGGGGGCAAAATAGGAGAATTCCCGAGAGCAAAACAGTGAAAGCAGGATGGCACAAAAGGGTCTGAAGAAATGTGAAAATAAGTGCAGCTACCAATGAGCAAAAAAGGAAGAGCTCTGATTTCAGTGCAGCCTTGCTGTGAAAGGAGCCTTGAAATAGGCCATATTTAGAAAAACAACAACTGGATTAAGATTTCTGTTCCAAGTCTGAGAGGTTACCTGCTGTGAGCAGGAGCTGGCCATCTCTGCCAGTTCCACAAGCATTTGAAAGAGAAAAAGGTAAGAAGGTGGAAAAGGAAGTCAAAAGTTGAGACCAGAGGTGGTGACTGCTGCTGCTATCTTTGCCTCTTTCAAAGCTAGATATGTACCTGAGTACATGAATGCTCTTACAGAAGCTGAAAAAGCTGAGCTGTGTGGAAGTACACGGATCAGAATATTACCAAGAGCATGGTACAGGACTGCAATGCACAGAAACAAATCTTGCACGTAGCTGCACAGAAAACCAGTTACCTCATTACCTCTGCAGAGCAGAAACAGCAATTATCCCACATCCTTTCCTATTTCAGACTCCTGGAGTCCAGAAGTCTGGCTTTTCTATACTGATACACTCTTTAGGTGCCTATGTGTCCTGAACACCCTACACTGTCATTCAGGATATAGTTAAGCAGATGGAGAAGGCTGCCAAAGCAAGCGCTGGGACCTGCATTCGATGCTTGCTGTATTTATACATTTATAAAACCATACTGTCCCTATACCCTCTCAGGGAGAGGAACAAGGCAAGGATATTTGGAGACAAGACCAACTGCATTATACAAGTTTGTTCCTCATACTCTCCTTGCACTGTGCTCCCGGTAGTGGCAATGGAAGCAGCCAGTCCTAACTCTCCATTTCACAGCCATTGGTAACCTCAGAGAAAATCTTCGATTGACTTACCAGGACCCCCAGGGCAATCGGTTTATCTGTATACTCAGTATATTAACCCAAATTTTTGTGAATTCTGCCCATATACCAGAAAACACTACTGACCTAATGTTACCAGCGCAGTTCTGAACCTCTCAAACTGTTGCTTGCTAACAGAGCAGGCAGCAGAGAATGGAAACTCCACTCAGATTTATAAGGATGTCAGTGCAACGAACTTGACTGAAAGAAGTCATTGATTGCCAGAGGTGTATGCAAACTTTTGCTGCTTCAGTCCACTCAGTTTCTAGTTCTGTAACTCAAATGGCAGAGCTCCACATTTGCCTGCCTAGCAGGGCACAGAGAGGCTGTGCGGGGAGCGCGTGACTACAGGCAGCAACGCAGGCAGCCCTGGCAGTGGGACATGTACAAACCTCCTGGCCTGGCAGCCAGACTCCACCAAGTGTCACTGGCATGAAAGAGGAACCTTCACAGCCAGAAAACAGCTCTGCTCAAGTTTTGGCCAATTTGTGGATGTCTCAGGACCGTGTGGGAAGAGAGGCAAGAGAAAGAAAAAAACACAAACCAAACAGAAACAAGGCAAAAGACTTTGTTTTGCCTCAGCTGGATGGCCTTGTGGGATCCACCTTGCATGTTCCCTCTAGCCAGGAAACAGAAAAGATGTGGAGGTACCTCCCAGTTCTCTGCAAATATAAACCCAGTACAAAAAAAATACAGCACTAAAAGCATCTGGGAAAAGGAAACAGAAGATAACCTTACTTGTTTTCTTATTTCCCTTCAGCAAGACTGTTCAGCAGTTACATACCATGATTTTAGAAAAGAGATGTCATAATAGCCCTGATGCCTTCAAGTCAAAAGTATAGAAAACACAAAAAAAACATAGTGTAACTCCTGGGGAAGTATGAGAGCTGAGCTCATGCTTTGCTCCCTCAGAATCAAAAGCAAAGGCTTAAGCCTTGCTTACCACAGCCCAGGTGGATCCTATCTTCAGGACCATTCTCTAAACTATGTGCAGGAAAGATGCCACCCTTCTGACCAGAGAGGCCTTTACACGGCCATTGCCAATTACACAAGACACTCTGCACATGATGGAAAGGCACGCAACTGTACACCCGGCATGTAGGACATTTGATCCTGTTGCCAAGAAACAGTCAGTCCTACAGAGTGGTTTTATTTTCCTGACTGGAATATGCAAGTCTTTTGTATGTATTGTAAATGCTACCTTGTTAAAAAGGAAAGCTAAAAGTGTTTTTCAAAGCACATACCTTGAAAAAGCGGCCTTTAATTTTCTGTATGGTTGTAGAGATTTCATTTGCTGAAATGCTGAAAACATCCACAACTCTTGCTGTAAATACACCATTAGCATAGTATTTGTAACAAATTTTATAATCACATTCTGGATTTCTAGTTGTGTATCCACACAGAAATTCAGCTAGGTCAGAAGAGAAGGAAGAATTGAAAGTTGCCCAGGCATCAAACAGAATCTGAAACAGACACAACAGATAATAAGTTAAACATTACATGCACATCATTCAAACAGCAACCAAGTCCAGCTAAAGGAGCAAACATAACCTTTTTGTTTCCTGTTATAAATGAAGTTACTTCATCTTAAGTATCTCAGCTGGGGGAAATGGTAGCTGAAGCACGTATGACAAAGCAAAATTTACTATGCTATCAGTAGAAACAATACTCATGAATGAAAAAAATCATCTTTGGTATTTGTTGTGGGTTTTGCTGAAGCATTGCTCAGCTCATATAAAGGCTTTGCTGAAGTGCTGAGCAACGTGGACCTGAAAGGAGCTATCTAGCACACAAAATCTATTAACTTTAATGAGCTTAAATGTAAAAGCAGAATAGTGGAATATGCAGAGCCCAGTCCAAGAATGAGTAAGGTTATTAAGCAGAGGATGGTCACATGCTGTATGGATATAACATGAGCATGCAAACAGGATGGATCTTGGTTACAACTATCAGTGTGAGAGTGGAAGGCAATATCTGATCTATTTTGATCTCTGTAGCTTGTTTTGATCAACATATGAAAAAAAAAACATGGAAACCACACAGCTATTTATTGGATCATGGGCTGTGGTTTGGCTTTAATACCCTGTCACGGTAATGTTGCCAGGATGAGCTCTTTGCTGACAATAAACAAGTCTCAGTCTTTACTCCCTAACTGAGCTTGTGGTCTTTACCTGTGGACCAAAGTCCACCCTGGAGTCTCAATGCAGCTGGCTTATCTGCACAAGGAGTGCTGAGACCCCAGGGATGTTATGGCATTCATCCTCATTGATTCTTTGAAGTGCTGCTGTGCTTTCCACCACACTGTGCACTCCTGCATCTGCTCTATATTTCAGTAGCCACCCCCACCCCTTCCTTCAGGAGGAAGGAGAAGGAAAGAAGGCCTTTGGTGATTGCTCTTCCCAAGGCTAAGGAGCTGTGTCCTAACTCTTAAGATAACACAGTGTTTGTAGTGAACAGAAAGGCAGGAAGAGAACAATAAAAAAGTTTTGTTTCAGCTTCATTTCCCATCTCCCCAGTGAGCTATGAGAGGACAGAGATTTTACTCATAAATCATGCCTTCAAAGCAGACAACTTACTTGGAAAAAAGGCGTCTGCATCCCATTCACAAGAGATGAATGAACAGATCCTGTTATCACTAGACCAGGACAAGGGTCTAAACTTGCATGAACGTTGGTGATCACTACTGGTTGGGTGCTCACCATACTGTTGCTGTCATGCAGGATGAAAAGGTGTAGGTCCACTGAGGCTAGATGGTGCAAGAGACAAAGCACTGTGGGAAGAGGGGATGCTGGAGAGCCTTGAACACTAGTATATCTCAGTACAGATTTGCTCAGGGTACTCAGCCCCCTGAGCTGGAAGACAGGGAGCAGAATGAAGCCCCCATAATCCAAGGTGAAATGGTTAGCAACCTGCTACACCACTTAGTCACACACAGGTCTATGGGGCCAGATGGGATGCATCCTAGGGTACTGAGGGAGCTCGTGAAAGTGCTCATCAAGCCACTTCCACCATTTATCAGCAGTCCTGGCTAACTGGGGAGGTCTCAGTTGACACACCATTCTCCTGTAGAAAATGGCTGCTCGTGGCTTGGATGGGCATACTCATTGCTGGGTAAAAAAGTGGCTGGATGCCTCGGCCCAAAGAGTTGTGGTGAATGGAGTTAAATCCAGTTAGCAGCCAGTGACAACGGGTATTCCCCAGGGCTCAGTACTGGGGCCAGTTCTCTTTAATATCTTTATCAATCATCTGGACACAGAGATTGAGTGTGCCCTCAGTAAGTTTGCAGATGACACCAAATCATGCAGGAGCATTGATCTGCTTGAGGGTAGGAAGGTTCTACAGAGAGATCCAGACAGACTGGATCCATGGGACGAGGCCAACTGTATGATATTCAACAAAGCTCTGTCAGGTCCTACTTTTGAGTCACAACCACCCCATACAATGCTACAGGCTTGGGGAAGTGTGGCTGGAAAATTGTCTGGTGGAAAAGTACCTGGGGATGTTGGTCAACAGCCGACTGAATATGAGCCAGCAGCATGCCCAGGGGGCCAAGAAAGCCAACAGCATCCTGGCTTATACGACAAATAGTGTGGCCAGTAGATGTAGCACTTAGGGATATGGTTCAGTGGTGGACTTGGCAGTGCTAGGTTAACAGTTGAACTTGATCTTATATATCTTTTCTAACCTAAACGATTCTATGATCCTGTCACCTATTGAAAGAAGCATAGCAAGACATGTATTCTTAACTTGAAAGTTGATTGGAATTTAGGGAACAAGTTATCTTCTCATGTTAGGAAAAAGACTGAGTTGAAGGGACAGCAAAATTAACAGGCAATAGTGTGCAGTGTGGTGAAATACACATTGGGAAAGCATATTCTACAAGGAAGGACTGTAAGACTGTTCTTCTCCACTGTTCTTCCTCTATAGCTGGCTGCATGGATGTGCATGTAATATCCTGGACACCAACTCTTCTACCTGAGGAATAAAGGAACATATTTTTCCTTTATTCTTCATTTGTTTACCTAACTTCTTCCTTTATCCTTGATTTTCTTTGCTATCTGTGGTTCTGTGACTCTATTTCAACAGTTTCTCCTGATCTGCTGTAGATTTCTTCCAAACCTAAGAAATTTTTATACAATCCTTGATTTATTTGTTCCAAAGTATTTTTTTCAATGTATTGTGACATCTTTTGGATCCATTAGGGATTTGATACAATGTCTTTTTTATTTGCATATTATTTTAGTGCTTTTGAACACCAGTAGAATATTAAAGAAGAAAATACATAACTTTTAACAGCAAGAAAGAGACTTGGAGGTGGAATTTTTGTGTACCAGAAAGCAGCTGCTGCAGGTACTAGGGATGAGTTTCTTGAACAAAGACTGTTTTATGGTTTTAGGCACAGAATATTCTGTATCTCTATGTTAAAAGAATTGTTGCAATTAAAAATGAGTACTTGCTTTAGCATCACACTTTCATATTTTAAATTATTTATTTTTAACAGAAAGGAGGCAATCACCACTACCAACAGAGGGGAGTCACCAGGTGATTAATATTCCTGCCATAATCCCTGTTAAACTCAGAGATCCTTTCAACACTACACATAAATGCATTTCCTATTCATTGTAAGCAATGCTGTGGATTACGTGAAATACTTCCATTCCATCTAGGGAAAGGAGCGCTTGTGATTTAATGTATTTGCTCTTTACATGAACTATTCTGCAGCTCTGGCAGCACTGACAGGCTGCCCTAAGCGCAGGTATGCGACACCTTGACACTCATTTTACGCTCCCAGATTATCAGAAGCCAGAACAATGCTGTTTCTAGATACACATTCGTGCCCCAGTTTGGTGAGTGAAAGTAATTTACAGGCTTTTGAATGTTGTATTAGCCACAGTCATCACAAAAGGCTCTTCTTTGTAATAGCAAGTAAAATGCACAGCATATGGGCTGGCCAGTTTCTTTTTAAAAATTGCTTCTATAATGGTTATTTACAACTTATCCTTGTTGAATGACAATAAGCCATTTAAACATCCATAGTAGAAACACACTTGATGTGGTACCAGAAAAAAAAAATAAAAGAAAAAAAAATTGGCTGAGGATATCCTATTCCTCACTTTCTCATTTCTGTAAGTGTCTATATTATGTGAATCTCAGTTCAGTTACGTAGCTTCAAAAGGGGAAAAATGAGATGTGTTACTGAGCCAGGGCTGTTTTCCTATTTTTAGTAAATGAAACAAACAATGCTCAGCTTGAGTTGCCCCGGTTACAGTACTCATCACTGGTCCCCGAATCTGACACAATGAACAACACAGAAAAGCTCTTCAAATATCACTTCAGTCTTGTTCATATCTGGTACAACTGCAGAGTTAAAACCATTTAGCTAAACTAGGTTTCATCCCATTTCCCTGACTCCCTTATCACAACCAAATGTACTGCTCCTCCCACGCGAATATCTGAGCGACTTGAAAGCTGCCCCATTAGGCCATGTTCAATAACAGCAGTTTAAAAGCCACCAAAGTCTCTGTATCTAGCATTTCCAACTAGCTGGCTCTACGTGGCTTTCTGCTGTAAGCAACGACTTACCCAGGGTGCCTGAGTCACACTTCAGAGGCTGCCAGACGCTCCTAGCGCTCGTTGTTAGCTGGGCACGGGGACAGAGGGGAAAGGAGGATTTGCTGCTTTTCCAGCCCTGCTTCTCACGACTCGTCTCTGCAGCAGCTTCCCCTCAGCTGCAGGTCCTCAGTTGGTCAAACACAGCTCCATCCAGCCTCAGGGACTCAGCACTGCCAGCCCCGGTGCAGCTTCTTTAGAGGGTGAATAAAGGTTTTTCCCAATTTCTTTGTCTTAAACATAACATTTCTTTTTCATTTAAAGTTTGAACTTACAAAGTGCTGAATTTCTTGGATGAGCAAATCACAATGCGTGGGTCCGTGCACCAGAGGCCAGACTGCACTAGCACAGGCTTTTCAGCCAGTATGGATCACTGCTAGCAGGCACTATGTACCAAGTATCTTTACATGCAGAATAATAAAGTATAACATGATGCATTTTTCTTTAGGCAGAATCCTCACCCTTGCCTAATTTCTGCACCTCTCCTCTGATGATGCCTTTTCTAACATTCTTACAAAAGTCTGGCATGAATTATTTCCTTTTCATTAACAGAGGACGGCAACAGAAAACCTTCAGTGACTTGAAGCTGAATTACAACTTCCCAGTCACTGGTTTGTACACAGGATAGATATATTTTGAAATCCATCTTCCAGTTAGCAGTGATGCTGCAATTACAAAAATAGGCAGAGCAGCCTCACCACTGTATGCTCTCGAGCACCGTGCTGTCAATGTCATTCTGTTGCCGAAACCACTCCCGAGATAGAACTGAGCTGCAACACAGAAATCCCCATTTTTGGCAGATGTTGGTTAGGCAGGTTTGTATTTCATTCCTCAGTTGCATGTATAATTTCACCTGCCAATTTCATCATTGCCTCCACCTGGATCCAAACATACACTCTATTGCACTCAGGACTAGCCTTTCTGTAACACATAGGCTAGCTTTTTAAGCTTAGATGTTTGAAGCTTGTCCCAGATCTGAATTTAGGATCTCATAAAGCTCCTACTAGCTTCAGATGAAATAGATTCACTCCTAAACAGCAAAGTTAGCTGAAGTCACCTTTTAGTTCCTGTTTTTTTCTTGTATCAAAAGTATGAAATTCATCAAAACTATCAAAACTAATTCACAGTAAAAGTAAAAAAGTAATTTACAGTGCTTGATTCAATCTCCCTCCTGGTTCATCTGGCTTGGTTTGCACACTGTGAGCCTTGAACCTTATCTGCTTGCTCCTTGCCTACCTGTATTTGTTACGATAGCTGTGGTCCCTTTCTCATTATAAGTAACCAGTGCAAGAGTACCTTGCTCTGCTACAGATGTTCACTAAATCCTGTGAAGATCTTTGTACAAATTGCTTCTTAAGAGCATTTTGTAATAAAACCCTCACAGGACAGTGTGACACAGTGTTTGTTGCAGCACAGAAATTGAAAACCATACTGAATCTTATATCTACTTTTTTAAATAGCAGCGTGTTGAAAGGAGTTTGTCATCTCTAACAGTAATCTATGACTCTATGAAAAGTTCTGATGCTAAAAGTTGTTTTCTTAGAAAAGACTCCAGCATTATGTATTTAGTCTGGCTTGCATCAAAGCATACTCCCTACAGATGATCAAAACTTTGAAGACAACTAAGTCACCTCAAATATTTGCCAAGAGCAGTTAAATCTCTGATGACTCACTAAGGCAGCAAACAGCTTAGTTCAGAGGAAGAACATACTAGGGACTACCTCAGAAAAGACTGTCCTCTACTCTGTAGGAAAATGCTCTCTATGGAGCAGAGATAGGCCAATTCTTTCCACTTACAAAGATGTCATCTACTTATTATTTCTCCATAAAATTACGTTTTGACTTCAGCTCCAGAAGAATGAAAAGTATTTGCAACTACCATTTATAAGTCAAAACCACTGAAGCATCAAATCATATCAGGCTTATAGAAGTAGAAGACTTTTGTAAGATCAAAAGCTATGCAAATGCTGCTTTGCAGCTCAGGTATATCACATCAGGAGGACCACAAGAGTACAGTCTTCAAATTACAATGAAAAAAGGTTAAGTGTATGTACCATTTTCTGTTCTTATTACAATCATCCATATTCATTAAAAGATTCTTCTTTTTTTTCAGCTGTCTACAGTAGCAGTACAAGAAATCAGAACTATTTTGCCTAACAACATTTGTTAAAGATAGTTAGGAAGACGCTGGACTGATTTAACCTTTTCAATATCCTATAATTTTGACTGGCATCCTGCCCCTACCTCGCAACCCAGAAGCTGAAGTCACAAGTGTTGGGAAATCAATTGAGCTGTGGAAGAGCTTTGAAAAGGTCACAACAGTACATTCAGCTATTGCCTTTCACAGCTTGCATGGGGGCTCAAAACCACCTTCCTGTGCCAAAGACAGCAAGCACAAATCCAAAAGAATGGGTGTGCCTACACAGTGGTTTGGAGGCAGACAAAAACTTATTCTGCCCACGCTTCAAGGTGGTTGTATAGGAGCCAGCTATGATCTGGAAGTTGTATAGATATATTTGCATAGCATTATGGCCCTGTTTTTGAACTAACATGTTCCTCTGTGGCACATACGCAACACACAGAAGCAAAATGTTTCACTGCATTCTCCATCTAGCTGAAATATAAGTCCCAGATAGTGCAACCTTAGTAAATGTCATCCTCATGAAATGCCTTGAGAAAGAAAGGCTGGAACTATAATCAGAATCTTTTCTGTCACCCTCCTCCTTCACAGAAAGGTTTTCAGATTCTTCATTAATAATACAGACTCTTCTGCAAGGTACCAGATAATGCCAGCCAGCACTGGACCACTTCACAGAATAGCAAAACATCTTCTGTTTGATTTTGCATCTCAGCACAGGAGAGTATTTAAAGGCAGGGAATACATATTTGAACTCTGACTTCACATAATAGGCAAGTATGGGGAGGAGAGAGAAGGAGATCCTGGGAGGAAAAGCTTTGCAACATTTCCAGAAAATAATGATTCCAGTTAGGATATTTGCAAGGATAATGCTCCATTTTCTGAACATTAATATCAGAAAGCACATTCAAGTGCTCTCAGTTTACAGTATGTCAGATTTCAGTGCTTTTTCGCAGATTTCACCAAAGTAAAGATGATCACTTACTCCCTAGCTTTATATTTACATCAGAGCAGAGATGAGCACTCTAGTCTTGTACACAGGCTGGTTAGAAGACAGGACACATGGGACGGGGAGTCACAAACCCATAGATGGGATTTTAAACAGAAGGTTGCATCTTATTATCTTTTAACTTTATTATCAAGCCTTCTCCACCTCAAAGAACCTGCCATTCCTTGAGCCAGCTGCAGCATTAAAGCAGCCTCACGCCAAGCAGCAACTTTTGAGATTGGCCTTTTCATCCTCCTCTGTCAGATTCTGTTTGCCTCTGACTCTTCTCATCTTCATCCTGCAGGGAGAAATGTGGTGCAGATGAAGGTAGCTGGAACAGAGGCTGTAAGATCTCTGCTCCATCCAAGCTAACAGAATCAGTGGTTATTTCAAAGGTTTCATTTTCACCTGTGGAGCTGTTTCCTTTGAACTTCCCACTTGCTCTGGAAAAGTTTAAACAAAAAAGCAAACTCCACTTTAAGTGTGAAGATTTAAAATTTTTATTTGTGCTTTTTATTAACTAACACTGGCATTCTGGCAGAGCAAGTAGAAAAATCCACTAAACACCGTATCCTGAAAGGCAAAAAAGAAGTCCTTCTGAATTCCAAATTCTAGTGATAATGTATGATTAAATAGTGTCATCAGAAATTCTTGGAAATGCAGTTCAAACACCATTTGGAGGCAGAAAGGGTAAAAGGCATGCAGAGAAGATTTCTTACCGCAGAGACTGATTTTGTTCACACACAATACATTCTCCCTCTTTCCTGCCTTACACCTGCAGCAGATAGAGCTGCTGAAATCTCTTGTTTATCACCAGAGGCAGGATCGATATTGGTCACTATCAGATATTCTGAGGAAGTAGGGAGAGGAGGAAATATCCCAAGCAGCGTAGCCTACCTCTCCACTTAGGATCCCGTGAGTCCACCAACCTCAAATAATCTCAGCAAATTTACCCCATTTATTGAGACAAGGGCTATGCTGTCCTACGGTTTGTTACGGTGGTAACAGCTTGCGGAGGCAAGAGTGCCAGCAAATCCCCTGCCAGTGTATTCGGCAGCGTTACAAAATCCTGAACAAGACAAAACCTCCAATTTGCGTTGAATTACCAAGCTTCCTAAAAGCATAGGAGAGAAATTATAGTGTATTGCACATCACTCTGGTGATGGTGATTGACTGAAAACATTTCTGTAACACATTTAAGCCAAATTAATAAAGAGAGGCAAGTGGACTCGGATACACTATCATCTCCAGGTCTGAAACACAGCCAGATTTTCATACTCCATGGGGCAAATCATGCGTGTAGAAGTTGAGGAAGACAAAGAGATAGTTTCAACTCTTTGGCAAAGATAATAACATAACGTAATAGAAAAAAGCTGAAACAAGACAGGGAGCAACATGGCTTCTACTCAGTCCTCCTTAATGGCAACAAGTACTTTGACCTTCCAGATTCTGTGCACCCTAAGATGTAAAGTTATGGCAAAGTACTAGGCACCTCTTCTACTACTCCGCCTTCTTCTTTGCTCTTCATCTTCTGTAGTTTCCAACAGTGTGACAAGGCTTAAGGTACTGAGGAATACAGTGCTCCCTATGGCATAAGAAATTTTGCAAAAGATGAGTATGACATGAAACTTCTCCCAGGTGCTGTACTACGCATTATCTGCACACTTGAACAAGGAAGTCCATCAAGATGCTTATTAGGATAGGAAAAGTTCTGTATTGAAAGAGCCCCCTTTCATTTCCATCTGGCTCCCTACTTTCACTGTTTAACTTCACATAACTTATCTAATAATTACTTCTTGGAATGGGAAATGAAACAACCTCTTTTCACATATGTGGGGGATAGGCATTTTTTCCCTTTTCATAAGACTTTCCACTGAGCCAAGAACTACTGAACATTCATAATTAAATGTTATTTTACTTTTAAATCAGATATTAATGACATATATAATTCATGCTCTGCAAATTGAATATTCCAGGAGGAGGGACTTCTGTTAAAAGGTACAATAAAGTGAATATCTGGATAGAAGAATATCTGTCTATTAGGTGGAACAAGAAACAGATAGACAGCCTGAGGAGCTTTTCAGGTAGAGATGAAAGTCACAAGTGTGTGTATGTGAATTAAAAAGAACAGATCCATTTATCTCTGTCTCTTTACACCTGGGCTGAATGCTAAGAACCATCTGTCAAAACTGCATCTGAGGCAATAAAGAGCGTTTTGTTTATCTCTGAATAAATTAAGAGCCTCGGACAGGATTTCAGCAGAAGCACGGGAAGTTAACTTGATTCTCTCACAATCCACTCTGTCAGTTGTCCTTTCTGAGGAACCCCAAGAGGACTTTTGATGGATTTGTTCAGACCTGGAGGAGGAAAATACCTAAGATGTTTCACAATCAGCCCTTTCAGTATTGTCTTTCTGATTGTCACTGTTCTCCTTTCAGAGCAGACAGATGTTGTTTCTTAAGCAAGAACAGGCTAACTGGAACTACTAGAAGCTTCTCAGGCCTGTCCCACTAAGGGATGAGTGATTCTGGAGAGCAAAGAAGCTGCCAGATTTGAAGCATCTGAACATCACTGTGGCCATCATAACTGATGGAAAGAGTGTTTCTACATATAACGCCAAGGGATCTATGACTGGAAAGATCCACACGTGCTCACATGTGTGAGAATCCTTCAACAGACCAGCCAGGCCTCCAAAGAGGATAAATTAAATAACATTACTGATGGTTAGAAACATAGAAACTTTATATTATTTGTTACCTGTGCTGTAAATGATGTAGAAATTTAGGCAAGTTATTTAACTTTCATCCTTCTGTTGGAGCAAGTAGGAAGAATAGTTTCTATATTGTCTACAATAAATTATACTAGTCTATTCTATTTATCTGATATATTCCTTACTCTAAATGCTAGGGATTTCTTCAGAGTGACCCAAAATGGCAATGAACTTTAAAATAATCCTAAAATCTATAAATAAGCAATTCCTGTGTATCAAAATAAAACTTTCCAAACCTGTAGAATGAACTCAGGACCAATAAAAGGCCAATAAACTTTGTAATAAGAGAGAGTTGGGTGGGAAGAGAGGGGGAAATTGCCTGGAGAAAGAACTGGAGAGAAAGAAATGCCTAATAAAATATTTAGTGTTCACCCTCATGGAAGCATGACCTTACAGTTACGGTACACTGAGAAGGTCTCAAATGAACCAAGTTCAGTTCCCACCTCTTCCACAGACTTCTGGCACAGCCTTGGCTAATTAACCAAATCCCTTTGTACCACGGAATAGGCAGGCATAATAGTAGCTCTCCCCACTGCCTAGTCATGGCTAGTTAGACTGTTAAAATGAATTGTTTCTTATAAGGTACAAGTTGTTCCCTTTTTATGCTTTTGTGCAGGGCACTTAGCACAGTTGGAGTAAAGGCTTTAAGTTCTACAAGTGAAAAACAAGGCGGGGAAGGAGTTTATTGCTTCTCGTTATTATTCAAGTCTCTTGCTGGAATGAGTGTAGGAGCTTTTCTTCTAAGGGCAGATTTTGCAGAATGACATCAAATTCTCAGAACGACCGACCTTGCCATCTCAGCAATGCAAATGAAAAGCAGAAGATTTGCACATGAAGTGGTATGAGCAGCATACTGCTGGACTCTCCATGGAGAATTAGCAAGGACTGCGAATATCCTGGCACCCTTGATCTGTTATCTGCTGTGTGATTTTGAATATTTTTAGCAATCCCTTTGTGGGGAGGCAGAGGATAAATTGTTTTCCGGCACGTTGTGGTAAGGATTTCACTATACAGCATTAACATAAGCCAAGAAGCAAGGATATTGAGCACAGAGAGAGAGAGTATAAGGCTTCTTGCCTCATAATGCTCAGTGATGAAATTTCCCCAGTGTGAGACGTAAGTAGAATAAATCTGACCCTGCTAACACTATCTTAAATGTTTTTTCAGACTGACTTAATTAGACTGACCCTGCCTGGGGTCCTCACACTGTCCCTCAAATTAGTAGTAGCCTCTGTTTGGGTGACCCACACACAAATATAGTAGGGTAGGTTGAGCTGTCATTCTGCTTTTCCTATTTACAAAATACGTGCCTTTGGTAGCCTCTGGGTACATGTAATGGCTTCTCTTCTGTTCTCTACTCAGCAGAAAAAAAAATAAAACTGTGTGTATGTACCTATTTATGTGTCTTGACAGTATTAACTCATGCAATATGGAAGAACATCCTTTACTCGAGGAAGTACTTGGTGATGTTCTGTTTTCTATGGTCAATCCATACAGATCATAATACTGGTAGTCTACAACAGGCACAATTTTCTTTGGTCCTATATGTGTTGTAACCACAGATAAATAGCCAATTTGTTATTTATTGCTTTACTGATCGTGTCATTTGCTTTCTTACCACAAGATTCAACTTCATGGAATTCACTTTAATATTCCAGGTCTGAGCAACTTCATCTGAAGAGCACTAAAAAGACCGATCTGCAAAAGAAAAAGTTTAAATTTCTGAATTTTAAATGCAAATTTAACCCTATTGGTTCCCCTCTACATTGAGTGCTTGCCATGTATTACATGGAATTACGTCAGCCTGGGGACCAAGACAGAGAAATTCTGTTCTGGAGTAGACAGCAATAGTCTTGGCACACATCAAAATCCACTGCTGTCAGGGATTCCACATTCCTATCTCTGGAGTGAGTGCTGAGACACTTAAATTGATTAACTACATACAAGAAGAATGTGTGTTATACTTTTCAAAGAAGGTTAATTTTTTTTTCTTCCACTTACTTTTTCTCTACTACTGAATCTCTTTCACATGGCTTCATGGCAGAGGTAAGACCCGTGGCCAGAGAACAGCATACAGACATAGGAAGAGGTGCTAAAGTAGCTGGAGGTCACCTTCACCTCTATGCCTTTTCAGTCCTGGACTGGTCCAGAGGGTAAGAGCCCCCTCGTGATGTTTAGAAAACCCTGTATAAATTGCAACAGCCAGCCTCTAGCTTTAGAGTTACAAAGTTCCGTCACAGTAATATGTACGGCCCGATAGCTCCTAATATGTTCTAACTTCTTCGTCAACAAAAACCTCAGCTGCAGTGTTCAAGATTTGTTCAGCTTTCAGGTATCATTCTGGCCTCAGTGGTTGTCACAAGGAGGCTGAAGCAGGACATTTGTGTGTGGGCAAGATGTCCCCAAGCTTTCACTAGAGGTGAGTCTTTATATACTCAATATATGTAAGTGCCTTGCTCCAAGGGGATTTTGAAGCAATCAGATTGTTTCAAAGGAAATCTTGGCCCATAATAGACAAGATTAAGTAGGCGACAGGTTGTAGAAGAGACAATAAATTGTCCAAGCTGTTTCTTTATAAACTTTCCAAATATTTCTGAAGTGGCTTTTTCAACGTGGGGCAAATCTATGAGCAGTATGTATGACAGGGTAATGGTCTAGCACTGTCTTTTCTTTGGTGTGACTTCATTCATGGCTGTTCCAACTGCAAGTAATGTGTTCACAAAATATTCATAGCAGATCATGGTTTCTTCCCTGTTCTACATGTATTCACACCTGCCTGGGTAAAGAACAGCGCTGATAATCATAAACATCCCAAGCTTTTCTTGTCTGAGGAAAATAATCCCCCTAGGGATCAAATACTATAGGAGATTAAATATTCACACAGATATCAGTAGCCCAGAGGGAATATGAATAAAAGAAGAATTGAATTTTAGAAGAAACATATTTTTTCAGGAGATATACACAAGATTAAATTTGTGTACTCTGAAATTACTTTAGAATTTGGTTGTAGATCTCTGTAAGGAAAAATGCTAGAACAGACTCATTCTGACATAAATCTGGTAGTCCAAACATCCATTCTATTCCTAAATTGTCCATCGAATTGTTCATTTAAAAAACTTGGATTTCATCAAATCCAAACTTTTTAGGTAATAAGCACTACTTTAAGAATTATTTCAAGTGATTAAAATTAATAAAAAGGTTTTCATCAAGTGGTATTGCAAGCTTAGTCTGTTGGTGAGTTTGCAATATAGCTAATGCAGGCAGCTAAACGTTGAATCAGCCTTACTTTCCTCCCTTTTCTGTACCCATTATATATTTAGCTGCCTTTTGGTTTTTATCCCTTATTTGAGGATCTTGTGGACTTAATAAAGAGTTAGACACCTGACATAGTCTTCCATAAAATATTTGAAAAAGGTTATAGGAATGCCTTTTATTTTTTGACAAACGGTTTATTTTCTTAATTTCCTTAGAACCACATTGGTTCAATCTCAGCTATGCTCTGCAAAACAGTCAGTCAGGCTGATGCAGATTCCAGTTAGACTGATAGATGTATAGGAGACAAGGAATTAGGAGGACTGTGAGAGACTACGGAGCTTAAATATAGATTTCAAAAGCCAACAGTTTTCTAAGCAGGTTTGTTGGTTCTTCCAGTCCCAAGAACCTTTACACATAACTATTCCAAAAAAGGAAGAAATAATTTTACATGTAGGGAATCTACTAGAATATTCATTTTGGGACATTAAAAATTAGGTTTAAATCACTTTAAACATGATTTTCTACGTGGTTTTTAGTGCAGCTGAAAATGTGTGTGAGGGGGGTTGTTATTCGAATTGGACACATGCCATTGTCATCTAGTGTTCCAACAGAGGTTGTATAATACAGTAATGAATGCATATTTCATTTCAGATTTTGCTGTTATTTTAGCAGGGCAAGATATTGTTCACACCACTGAAGCTTCAACATTCACAGCATGAACACAGCCATTACAGCTGACAGGCATCTTTCCACGTCAGCCTTCTTCCCACACTCAGCACTCCATCCCTGCCTGCACAGCTGTAATTCTGTGCAAAAGAAAACACTTAGATCCAAAACATCCACAGGTTTCCAAAAGCTGCTAAGTCACAAACTTTCTGATAGCTCTAACATATAGTTGGAGCAGTGTGAGGGAGAATAAGGAGGTTAAGCTGGTTCATTTGACAAGCTCAATAGAAAGACGTGCAAGACCAGCTTAAGGCAATTCAACAAGTTACCTTTATACCAAAGGAGGAATGCAAACGGGAGGTATACGTTGAACCTATAATCCATCCAGCCATTGATATTCCAAGAAGATGAAGATGTTCTTGTAAACATCTAAGATGAAGTTCTTGCAAACATCTATTTGAATATGAAAAGCTGTTTGGTCCAGCAATATTTTTTTTGTTTGTATTAATGATGTTTTGTTTCTATTATTGTTCCCCCAGTCTCTTTTCATATGCAGAAACAAGTATATTTGCATATGCCAGAGAGGATTCTGCATGTTCTTCCACCCCCAGCCCCCTCGCCCATTATTGATAAGCCACAGGTTTTAAAACATACTTCCATGCAGGAAAGAAAAAGTATTGCCAGCAAGGTGACCAGTCACATCACAGAGAATTCAGTCAACCAATTTGTAAATAATCCATAACATAAAATGTGTTCAATGTTTGGCAAATGCTTCCCAATAATGATTGTTTCCCTAAAATTCTGGATCTGCTTATGAACAGAAAAAAAAAAAAAAAAAAGCTAATTCAGTCAGAAAATTCACAGTAACACTTTGACAGAGATAATAGAAAGTGTCATTACCCTTGAAAGAAACTACAATAGATGTGGTACTTTCTTGATGATATAAACTGTTACTGCTTTGTTCACAAACTCCAGGAGCATTACAATTTTAACAGATCAAAAAGTTAAACAAATCTATCATAAATATCTACTGTGCCCAGGGGCAGGTCAGAAGTACATAGAAAAGCAAAGCAAGCCAATCCAATTTTGTAAGATTAACAAATCTTGTCATCTTAATGACAGAAAAAGTACTTAGATAAATTGCAAAAATGCACCAGATCTTAATTGGTAAGACCCTAAGACCCTTTCTTCCTGCAGTGAAAACAAAACAAAACAAAACAAAACAAAACAAAACAAAACCCAAAACCAACAACAAAAACAAACAAACAAAAAGAAACCAACAAAAAAACCCCACCATGTAAATAAAATTTTGAAGTATTTTTTAACCTAGTAAATTCTTCATTTTCACTTCTCTCTTTTTTTTTTTT